>JABXWE010029381.1:0-13773 GCA_014611495.1 Limonius californicus | reverse complement strand
GAAAATTCCAAACAGAGTTTAAATTCGAATTCAAATTTCATTTATTAGTGTTTTGTATTTGTTTGTATTATTTCTAAAATAAAACTTAAATTAGCAACTAACGTCACTTGAAGGCAAAATAGATGAGAGTCCATTCGTTAACACTTATGAATGGTTAGTTGCTGATTTATGGTTATTTATAGAGAGAAATTTCGGAAAATTCCAAACAGCTTAAATTCGAATTCAAATTTAATATATGTTATTGTTAAAATAAAGATTCAATTAGCAACTAACCTTATGTAAAGGTAAAATATGTGATAGTCCATTCATTAACGTTTATGAGTGGTTAGTTGCTGATTTATGATTTCTATAGAGAAATCCGGAAAATTCCAAACAAGGTTTAAATTTGAATTCAAATCTCATTTATGTTATTCATAAAACAAAACTTAAATTTGCAACTAACCTCACTTGAAGGTAAAATAGATGAGAGTCCATTCGTTAACGCGTATGAGTGGTTAGTTGTTGATTTATATTTATTTCTAGCAAGAAATACCAGAAAATTCTGAACGGAGTTTAAATTCGAATACAAATTGCATTTATTTTCTGCTGTTTTCAATAAAATAAAACTTAAATAAACAACTAACCTCACTTAAAGGTAAAATAGACGAGAGTCAATTTGTTAACGCTTATGAGTGGTTAGTTGCTGATTTCTGATTATTTCTATAGAGAAATCCGGAAAATTCCAAACAAAGTTTAAATTGGAATTTACATATCATATGTGTTGTTCTTAAAATAAAACTTAAATTAGCAACTAACCTTATTTGAAGGTAAAACAGATGAGAGTCCATTCGTTAACGGGTATGAGTGGTTAGGTGCTGATTTATATTTATTTCCAGCAAGAAATTCCGGAAAATTATAACGGAGTTTAAATTCGAATTCAAATTGCATTTATTTCCTGCTGTTTTTAATAAAATAAAACTTAAATTAGCAACTAACCTCATGTGAAGCTACAATATATGAGTCTATTCCTTAACGCCTATTACAAGTGGTTAGTTGCTAATTTATGTTTATTTCTAGAGGGGAATTCCGAAAAATTCTAAACGGAGTTCAATTTAGATTTCAAATGTCATTTATGTTTGTCTGTTTTCATTATCCGAATTTAGAATAGCACCTAACCTCGATTAGACGTTAAAATACAGGGATGTTATGTTTCATTGACCGGATGTGGTTAGTTGCTAGTTGAAGATTATTTTTAATCATAAATTCCTGAAAACTATTTAAAGGGCTTCAAATTAGAACTAATAATTGTAGATCCAGAGCATATCCAATATTCATATTCTTAATCGTAGTAACATCATACCAGTTTAAATTATGTTATCCAACAGTAATTTCTTTCAAAAGTTTTATCATAGTTTTATCATATTTTTATAAGTAAATTAATTAGGTTTCTATGTGCTTATACATTTAATTTGAACTTTAGATAATCTACACGTAACCAGTTATTTGCCACCAGACTAAAATTATATTAACCTTTAACCCACTCAGAACGATTTATAATTATTCAGATTAATTTTGAAAATAATTTTCTCTTTTCAGTAGAATGTGGGATGGGCATAGTTGGTTCAAGTCGGATATATAGCAACTCTTTTATTAAAAAAGTATCAGGACATGCGAATAATCGAGAGCTTTAATGGCATGTTTTCCACTGAAATTTATGTTGAATTTTATGTGATTTCCACAAAAAAATGCTATTAGAACTGTAGGACAGCAAATAATTTCCATTTTTTGCTTCTGTACCCGTTTGAAATGGTCCAATTATTAGTTTCCGTTGTTCACAACATCCGCTGAAGCATTTATTTCAGCCTTGATTACACGTGTAAAAATTATATTGTTAAGTTAACTAAACCCACAATTAAGAAATTTTGTAAATAAGGACAATTTTTCTATTAACTGAATTCGTGGTTAACCGAAAATTTCTATAACTATATTCATGAGGTCTAATCAATTTTTAGAAGTCCATCTCTCCGTGACGGAGGCGTGATCCGCATCCGCGGTCATTGTTTTACAATAATTATTGCAGCGGTTACATAACCCATTTGGTTTCCAGACTGGTTATTACATTGGTTATCTAATGGGGATTAACAGCGTAAAACTTGTTCGATGAATAACTTCTTTAACTGGCCATTTAAACGATTATCGCTGTTCAATTAGCTGTTTTAATCCAAAAATAGGAAATTTTCCTCTACGTTACAGTCAACCCGATTGCAGTTCTCATCCTGATAGCTAATCTAACTACGCAGACGTTACAGAAACGTATGGAAACAGAATTATTTGTATTAAACGTGGCCCTGTTTTCTAATCGCGATTGTATTCTTTTCAGATACTTATTATGTTGATTTTTTGTTACAGTACAAAGTACAGTTTACTAGTTTCTCTGAATCATATGTTTATTATTATAAATAATTAGAAATGCTGGGCTGAAAACAGTGGCTCTTGATTTTAATATATGTAACCGGATTGATGCACTTTCTACTTTTTTTTAAAGCGTACTTGCTGTTTTTGTATGTTTTCTTCCCATTTTAAAGGCTATGCCCTTAGAACGAACTATTCGTGGCTTTATGCCATAAGAGCCAAACAAAAATTATTATAAAATATTTATAAACCTAGACATAACATGTTGGCTATTTATGTCCAGCACCATGCACTTTGCTTGTCATGCATCCTGTTTTACTTAATCTAGGATAATTAGATACAATTGTATTACTGATAGCAATAGCAAAAATAGTAATTTGAAATCTTGGCAGTAAAATAAATGATTTAGCATTTCTCATATTTACAAAAATGAGCGATTGAATGTCATAGTCGTAAATAAGAGCCCCTTATTGAAAAATTTGAAACTATGATTGAAAGCGCACCATTATGGCGAGTAGAATGACGTAGATATTCAAAAGCTATTAAAATAACCAGCGGAACTGTGCATGCAACGATTCCGAGAAGTTGGTGTAGCACCATGTCCCAGCGTACAGGATCTCAAATATCAAAATATTCTAGTAATTCTTTCACTTTGCTTGTGTGCATGTCAAATCCTTCTTACAAATTCTGGTTTCAATTCTGCTCAACAGTAAATACAGAATGTTTCAGAATATCGTTCTGAAACTTTAAGGGTGTAGAGAACTCATCAAATTATACCAAAAAGTTTCAGTAAGCATAGATCGGAATATGCATACCCGCAGAGATATAGAATTTCAGTGTTCAAAACAATTTCGTTTTCGTTGAATGTTCCTAGAGCTAATACAGCTATCATCAAAATTGGTACAGAATTACAGGTCAGTACGATCCCAATTTGTAATGAATTTGAAAAACACAAACTCTCTAGAATGGGATTTTTCTAATGGGCTAGCGTGGTTTTCACCCCCAAAACTAGTTGTATATAATTTTAAATGAATACATTTTATTCAATAGGAAAATTTTGTCTATTTCGTTTTTTATAGGACCACTCTTTTCAAGTAAATGCAAAAACGTAATCCATGTTTAATTCGAGATGCGCTACAAGAATTTCTATTAATAAGTCTAGTTAGCCTCGAAAAACTTTAATTTTAGATTAAACCAACAATTACAAAATTTAAGGGAAAACGTGTAAAAATTTGAATCAACAAATTATCATAATATTTAAAATGGCCACTGTTAACAGTTAAACATGCTGTTAGTTTTCAGTTTCTAGACTGCATAAAGTAAATATCCAAGGGTTTAAATGTGGTGATCTAAGTGGCCAAGATCTTGGTCGCCCCTCGCCTAATCCATATTTGTCCAAAAATATTATTCAAATGAATTCTCCTGTCTTTGCAAGATGGACTGGAGAGCCGTAATGCATAAACCACATATTTTACCAGATATTTAAACGGATATCGTTGTAGATTTTATTAAATTAATAATAAACAGCATTAGACACATGTATTACATTTTTTAAATTTTATTTGAAAACGAGTGATTCTACGATAAACACAAAAGAGACAAAAAACGTTTGTAATCAATATTTCAATTAAATAAATAGTGTTAAATTAAAAATGGGTTACACACAAAAAATTGGGGATGTAAACCATTTCCAAAACCCTACAAAAACCGCTTTTAGAGGATTTGTATTTTTTCAAATACACAAATTAAGTCCTTCACACACTCACTGACGGCCTTTTCGTCCCACTACTGGGCATCGGCCTCTTCTCTGCCACGTGTACAAACTAGGGGACCTACAGTTTAACGTCCAAATTCCAAGGAAGGCTTTTAGCATTAATATCGCAAGGTTGCCAGCCGGTTTGGGAAATTGTGTGTGGTGGATTGCAGACCAGATTTTTATAAATCTGCATGTTACTGCATAGATTTCGAATCCACGCCAGAATCGACGTTTTGCTCAGAAAGCGAGCGTTCTACCAACTGAGCTACCACCACACCTGAAGCCCTTACTTACCTGTAATCATGTTCCAAATTTTGTGATTACAGCCTTCAGAAATGTTGAAAAGAGATAATTTTTTTGAAGACTTTGACGGGCTATAACTATATAGGGTACATTTTTTTCATTCATTCATATTACCGTCCACCCCCCGGAACCGCTGTCGTATTACTTCAGGGGATCGCGGGCTTCCTTTACATACTATCCATTCATGCAACATGCACTATAAACTTCATTGACAGCCTTTTAATCCCACTGATGAGCCTCGGCCACTCCTCTGCCACGTGTTTCTCCTCAGCGCTAAAGTAGAAACACGGGGGACCTACAGTTTAACGTCGAATCCGAACAACAGAAATTTCAGAGAAGGTTTTGAGCATTACGATCCCACGGTTGCAAGCCAGATTGGAAAATTGTGTGTGGTCGATCGCCGACAAGATTTTTATAAATCTGTGTAGTAATGGTAAGGTTTCGAACCCAAGCGAGAATCGACGTTTTACTCAGAAAGTGAGCGCGCTACCAAGTGAGCTACCACTACACTACCCTAAACTTAACTACGTGAAAAACGGTGTTCGACCACACTGCCGATCGGCCGTATTTCACTGTGAGCTCGACTGACAGCCCGTATTCGCACTGCCCCACCGAGGTCATAGGGTACATATTTAGACGTTTGTTTGTAAAAACTTTCTAGTTTATTTTAATAAATTTTTGTGTCTTTTCGGGACATTATTCTGAAACACCCTATATAAAAGATTATGTTTGATTTATTACTAAAAAGCGCTACGATTCAGTGCAGATACATTTTGCAATAGTTCGGAGTTTAATTTTTCATAGGCAGCTTTTAATTGATCTGGAGTATGTACGTCATTCTACCCGTGCTGTTTAAATATCATTAAAAATTTTAAGTCTTCGCTCATTGTTTTACATAATTATAACAATGAAAACAAAACGGAATTTAATTACAACTATGTAATAAATAATGGAAAGCCCGATTATTGCCACACCAATAAGTAATTACAGAGATAACTATCTTAAAATACCGTATAATTATATAATTTTAACATTTTAGTGATAACAAAAATAATGCAAACAGAAACATATGTATATTATTATAAAATAATTATTGCTGATATTTACTAATTTCAACAAATCGACTGCTTTTACTTTATTCCCAATAACGTAAAAGAACTAATTTTAAAAATTTCCTGCAAACATCTTTAAAATTACAATTTTTACAATTCACGCCATAACAGTTTTTAGATATTGTTGAAAATATTGTATAGAAAATTAAATTTTATGTGCCATAATGTTTTCACTGCGCAACAAAACTTTTATTATCGATTTTTTTATATTTCAAAGTATTCATTTCAGAAGTCTCATTTTGCATAATCCAAGAATGTATTTAATAAATAATAAAATGTTAGTTGACCACAGCATGTGGTTTAGTAATTATTAGTTTGGCTTCACAATTGTACTTTAAGTTAGTAATTACAGTGTAGTTCTAATTTCATCCTTCCTTCAATCTTAGAGCTATTCTTCGAATTTCAAATTATACAGTACAATGTGTGGAACACGATGGCACGACAAATTTCTCAATTACGTACATAATTGATATTTGATATAACCATCTGATAAATAAATTAGCAAGGCTTATATTTTAAAAATCTTATTTTGAATGTGTCTCTGAAATTTTTCTATTCGCCCATATACCATATACAGTGTTTCTCTCGTAGTCTAGGAATCCCTGTATCTCTTATACGAGGGCAGCCTTTAAAGATTTTACAAACGATCACTAGGTGGCGCTATTGAGATGTGTCATTATTATTTTCGTAAAATTTGACATTTGTTATTGTGAAAACAGTGGCAGCTAAGAAATTGACCGAGTATTTTGTTTACTGTGGAAGTTTAAAAAAAAGCAGTTTTGTGAAATAATGTAAATTTCACGTGAAGGTTTTCGTTGGATGATTTTTTACGAATTTAGTAGAGGCCTAACTCAACAACAATGAATAGAATCGCTTCGTTCAACTGTTGGTAATGAAGCACCATCAGAAAATACTGTTTACAACTGGTTTGCAGAATTTCGTCGCGGTCGTGCGTCCGTCAGTGATGAATTTCGTGAAGCTCGACCAAAATCGGTTGTTATTCCAAAAAGCATCGATACTGTGAGCAACATGATTGAAGAAGATCGGCATGTGACTTACAGTATGATAGAGGCATCCTTAGGCATATCGAAGACTGCAGTACATTCGATTTTGCATGAACCTTTAGCTGTGAAAGAGATCTGTACCGATGGATTCCGTATAATTTGACCGAAGCTCAAAAAAAAGCTCCTGTTAATTGGTGTAAAGAAATGCTCACAATATTCGACCGAGGAACTGTAAAATCCGTATACAACATCATAACAGGTGACGAAATATGGATATATTCGTATGAACCGGAAACTAAGCTACAATTCACTGTTAGGGTGTTCCAAGATGAACCCAATACCACAAAAGTTGTTCGTTTACGAAGCACTTCCAAAAAAATGATCGCTTTTTACATCGGTTGTACTGGACTTGACGCATCCATTCCTTTAGACTCTTTAGAGGATCGAAGAACAGTTAACGTTCAATGGTATACAACAATTTGTTTGCTAGAAGTCATCGACGAAATCAGGAAAAACAACCAAAAACGTCGCATCATTCTTCATTGTGACATTGCCAGCTCTCACACAGCACGCCAAACAATTGATTATTTGAAGGAGAGAAACATGGAACGAATGTCTCATTGCACGTATTCACCTGATTTATCGCCTAACGATGTCTATGTGTTGGCGAATGTCAAACAAAAAATGTGTGGACAACGACTTTCATCACCTCAAGAAGCTGTTGAAGCCTTCAAAAACAATTTTTTTAAATATCAACATCAGAGTGGCAAAATGTTTCGAGAATTGGTTTGAACGCTTGCAAACGTGTATAAATCTTATAGACGAATATTGTGAAAAGCAATAAAACAGTTTGTTCCAAAAATTTTTTTCTCTTTCCTAGAATTTGTAAAAACTTAAAAGGCTACCCTAGTATGGTATAGCGTGATCATCAATAAATTTTGAAACACAAATTCAAATAATTCATTATCGTTAATTGTTTCTGATGTTAGTTCTCTGAAATTCATATTTACATTTTAAAAATAATAATAATAATTACACAGAAATGTAAGAATGCTATTATATTATTTGATGTTATACGATTGTGTTCTAATAAATGTTTAGTGTAGTTAGATTTTCCTGGGTGTATGTATTTGTAAGAGCGTATGTGTTCTTTGTATCTGGTATAAACATTTCTAATTGTCGGGCCTATGTATACAGGATTACACTGCGAACAGTTTAATTTGTAAACACCTGATTTTAAGAAATCGTTAGTTGTGATGTGTTTTTTGTTGTTTTCTAAATTATTTTAAATGTACTTGTTTTGATTATAATTTTACCAATTTTCTCCGATATATCACCGAAATATGGAATTGAAATATATTTAACATTGTCAATGTGGTCTTCTGAATATATTTTTTTAATTGTAATTCATAATCCTTTCTTTTTTATTAGTCTGTCGATCAGTTTTGTTTGTCAGTTTGTTTAATAATTGCAATTTCTCTTATGTAATCATTGTTATTTACAAGGACTATTAGAGCTCTATTTATCAAGGACCTATAGGCTGCTAATTTATGTTTTGTGACATGAGTCCTGTGGTATTGAAATATATATTATCATTATTTTTCAAATATATTGCATTATCGACCTAAAGCAACCAAAATACAATTCGATGCAACAGATTTGAAAAGTGTCTCTTTAATAAGCAAAACACGCATCAACTGACGAATTCATCATAATTAATTGTGCGTGGTGTTCCTTACCATTACAAAACGTGACCGTAGTTTTCCAATGATAAACTTGTGTTGACAATTAACTTGTAGCAGTAAAAATTAACTAAAACAACAATTACTGTGTAACAACAACAATAGCAAGTTTGATCGAAAAATCGGAACCACTTGACATAGTGCTGTTGTTTGATACAATTTTACCCTAATAACCTTCAAAATGTTTACGTAAAATCTGTAGGATCAGTGAGAAAATATGTTAGACGTTAGATGTTGTTTTGCACAAAGATTAACACATATCTTATTCACTGTTAACATTTTGAAATATTAATTGACAATGTCATGTCTGCTTCGGTATTTCTACAAAAAATTGCAATATTTTCTGCTAACGCAATTGATTTTGTTTGGGTTATTCCAACCCGGCATGGTCTGCCTGACATAGATTCAAGGTTATGTTTTTCTTTTAGAAAATTTTGTTGTGTATATCTCAAAGTTGATCGTCAGAAAAACCCGGTCTTGCAGCTTTTTCATGCATTTGATTCTTCAGCCATTGTCGTGACAAAAATAAGTTTATTCCACAAAGGCCAACATGTTATGTACCACGGAAAACCCGCCAAGGAAGAACACATACATGCGTTGAACCCGACCCTATAAAAAAAGGACGAAACCCAAAGAAAAAGAAAATAAAAACGAAAACAGATAGAAGGAAACAAAGAATCCGGTATTATTTCAAAACAGTGCCTATTTGATTAGAAATATTTTCCTTTTCAAAATATCGAATGGGCATTTATATAAGTTAATATGTAAGAAACTGTTTTGCCTTACAAACATTTGCGCAGGATTATTAAAAAAAACCCACGCAGCTTATCAACGTTACACATATTATTGGTTAACAGTGTTTTATTATTAAGAACAACAATAAAAAGATTATCTATAACAGTAGCACTACACTGAAAAATCGATAATATTTTTCTGATCTTAGTTAAGTACGATGTAATGCAATAAACACAATCAGAAAGATACATCAAGTATTTGAAGTATGCATTGTTATAGCATGTATTAAGCTTATCTGTGTTTCTTTGTATGCGCCCTAGAAATCACATACAAAATATTAGTATGCACGAAATTTTTGTTAAAAACCAGGAGGTTAATAATATATTAACTAAAAATTGAAACTAATCAGAAAATTAATATGTTTGAGGTTCAAGCAACTATGTCCAAGTCGATCTATTTCGAATCGCATAAGTCTTAAAAATTTGTTTCCGAACTATAAATACCATAAACGCATAACGCTAATTTTAGCATGTTAAGGATATACCAGATTATTTTTTGTGATTGATGTACAATTTGCAGCAATCTATAGCGGTTTGTCTTGTTGACTGACCTAATTTCATCAAGATTAGATCAAAAGCAAACAATTCTCATACAACACAAGTCATCTAAGGGAAGTGTTTTTAAAAGATTTCAAAATAAAAATAACATTGCTTTATTCTTCTTATTATATTATACATTTTCTATAATATTTTCTTACTTTCTAAACACTTTCAGTGATATCTTGTAAAGCCAAGAAATATACTGACATTAGAAAAATATGTATAAATAAAATTGTACATAATGCTATGCATTGTTTAGTTTTTAAGGTATGACATGATACAAAATTTTGAAGAACTTAATTTTCTTTTCTAGGAAAATAAAAAAAATATCAAATTATTTTTTGTTTTCAAAATGAGTTGTATATGTTTAAAAGTAAATATTAACATTCGAGCATAACTTTTATTCCTACTGAATCTACCAAGAATTAGAATTCAAATTAATTTTCCCTCTAATACAAATTCTAGCAAGTAAATTAATATAATAATAATTTTAAAAAATTCACTTACTTGGACGTGCAGCTTCGGTGGGGATTTTCTCTGGGGCTGCTTCAACACTTTCCTTCTTGTCTTGAGCCAAAGCCATTTTTGTTTAAATTATAACTTGATTTAAATAAATTAAAGGTAGTAATACTGGAAAGACAAATCACTTCTAAGGCTTATTTTAAAACACTTTTTATTATAACAACCACATGCTCGTTTCCGTTACGGTTTACTAATTTAATTAGATTTAATTGTGCAGGTAAATTCCAGACACTGTTGACATAACCCCAACTAACTATTATTTCACGAGTATTTAAACTTGTATCTCTGGCAATTACACCGTTTCTAATGGATGTTTAAATCTATGGTGGTTATGGTATGTACCGCTTCGTATGGCTGCAAAAATACAATGCCTGTAGAACATCAGCGACAAGAATTTTTATTGTTACGCTCCACGGCCAAGGATATCCATTTTATTGATAAACCGATAAGCTTAACCATGTGAAGCATTTGAAAATGTGAATGTATCACTCTAAACTATAGATCAAAAATACCAAGTTGGAGATGTTGCACTGCTGCGATGTACAGGGTGCTTCAGAACTGCATCTGGAAATAAGCCATTGTGGCGTTTTCAGCGCGCGTTATTTATAAATGAATAATTAGCTCCTTATCTGAAATTAGGGTCATCAAATTGTTTATTAAGGATATTATTGTGTGACCTTTTGAAAATTATCGAGACGGATTTAGAACTCTTACTACACTTGTATCTTGCCTTTCCGTAGGAAAGTTTCCGATAGTTTCATACTGAAATAAGGGGGAGTTTCGTAATCATGTACTTCTATCACATTGAACCAAAAACAGCAGAAATTTCCATCACCTGTACTTGCTACATATAAAAGTAAATATAGTGCAGTGAACAACTTTGTACCCTGTACTCTAAATGTGATAAATAGTACAAATATTACAAATGTCAACTATAAAAAGGCTGTGTGTGTTTCAGCCTAACCTTTAATTATTTTAAATTAATAAAATATTCCTCTACAATATCTGACAAAAATTCAAAAAATTTTATCAAGCGATATCTCATCATAAAACAATATCCTGCTGAATAATTCGTTTATAAAAATCATAATAGCAACAGCTGGTAGTTCAAATTTCAACAAGCGGAAGAGATAATTTTTGTAAAATCTAATGGATACGCGATGTTTAACTTTCACGAGAAAGGAAGCTGAAATTGCGATAATATCCGGTATTTATGGAAAAACTACTTCTTCAAATTATTTATAATAAATTTTATATAAAAATCAACAGTCTTCTTCGTCCCGCTGTTTCGCAACGACTTCTTCTCGACCACCTGTTTCTCCTCAGCACGGGGGACCTACCAAGAGACTCCACCAGATCTGCCAAAGAAGGGTTTTTTGCCAATCGGATTAGGGAATTCTGTGTGATGGGTTGCAGCACAAGATTTTTATACGTTGCGTGGTAATACCGAGAAATCAAAAAGAAAACCAGAGTTCTGCCAACTCAGAACCCACCACACTTTATTTATAAATAATCTTATATTATTCGAATAAAATATCAATCATCACCTATGATGTTTTACTAAGTTTTCGTGTTTACACAAAGGAACGACTACACAACAAAATTAATAAATTCATAAGAGACTGAAAAACTAGCGTCGCCCGACCAGCTAGCTCTTCTGACCTATTTTTTTGTTTCATTCATTCATACTCCCCCCCCCCCCCCACGATCCGCTTTCGCATTATATCAGGGAGGTGAGGGTGTCTCTTACAAACAACCATTCATGCAACATGCACTCTAAACTGAAATGTGGTCGCCTGCGACTATGACCTCGAGTGGCCGCGCGTATTCGCACTGCTCCACCGAGGTCCTTAGCTCTTCTCACCTAACATCATAACATTGCAGTATTTAAAAAATAAATCCATTAAATTTATTTCTGGCAAAGTTAAGCACTGAAGCGCAAGTTACAAACGTCGCACTTCTGGTGTAACATTATTATCTAGAACATTTATTTTTTCTTCTCCTGTATAAAAATTTTAACATTTTGTTGAAACCGGCGTTTACGTCAACGTAAGCAAAAACAATGTTTGTACGTCATTCTGTTGTTTTGATTTTCTGTATAATTTAATAAGCATTCCATGAGTAAATTATCTAATGTTTATGGTTCCAAACAGGAATATCCTTTGTTTTGAATAACTTTAATTATCTGCGGACAGCCTAATATATTATTATCTACAATGTGGGCTGGTTTTCTAATATACATTCTAATTAGAAACCCACTTTTTTAGGTTAGGTAAGAAATCATTTTTTTATAACTAGAATGTTATAAAACCCGTTTCCAATAGAAATGTTGCTAATTATGCGATCAACAAATAATTGTTTCAAAGATTTCATAAAACCACAAGTTCAAAATATTATCATAATTAAGAAAAAACACGTATACAGGGTGCTCACATACAGAATAAGCCCAACTTTTTGAATATTTTGGCGATACCATCTTGCTTGAAATATGTCATCCAAATTTTTATTCTTATATAAAGCGTTTACAAATTGTAACAAATATCTAAGTAAATGGAAAAATTAATCCATATAGTAATTTTCTATGGTATTGCTGTATGGGTGAGTTATAAATAAAAAAATAATAATAAAGGCAATTCTGAAAATTTGCATTACAACATAATCGAAGTATTATATCAATATTACTTATCAATTGAATTCAATTTAAGCTGAACCAACATTTATACACAACCCCAAAAAGTCTAAGGATATTTTTTTTAGTGAGTAATTTTGGGAAATGAAGGAATAAAAGGGAACAAAATGGTTCTTAATGATTTATTTAAATGACAAATAAAGTGAATGAGATCAGTAAAAAAAAATTGTCGCAAATAATTTAAGATAAAATTTTATCATTTAACATTTCTTTGTTTATTCAACCAACAGCTAACTTTTAGTACATTGTGTGTCCTCCTCGATTATTAACAAGTGCCCTACACCGTCTCTGCATACTTAAAATTAGATTATCAAACTCTTCTTGAGAAATGTCCTCCCAAGCTTGCTGAAGAGCAGCGAAGAGTTCCCTTTGGTTGTTGTGGACAACGCCATCCCGCAGAATCCTTCTTTGAAGCATGTCCCATGCGTGCTCAATGGGATTCATGTCAGGGCTCTGCGGGGTCCAAGGTAAAACCGTTATATTGTGCTCTTGGAGAAAATTTCTAACAAGCCCCGCCGTATGGGGACGGGCATTATCATGTTGGAGGATGAAGTTTTCTCCCGCTTCGGCTACAAACGGAAGGACAAACATTTCCAGTATCTGATCACGATATCGAACTGCGTTCAAACTCCCATCCACCAAAACGAGAGGCGTTCTTCTTCCAATTGCAATACCACCCCATACCATAAGAGTTCCCCCTTTGAATCTGTGGACCTCCTGGACGTCTCGGAGTCGATTGTTTCGACCAGGTGCCCTCCACACACGAACTCTCCTGGAATCCGGATGGATTCCGAAACGAGACTCGTCTGTGAAAAGCACCTGGCTCCATTGTTCATTTGCCCACCTGACATGTTCTTGCGCCCAGTGTAGTCTTGCAGTGCGATTGCCCCGTGTAAGGGTCTGACACCTCAGCGGCCGTC
>JABXWE010029380.1:0-14794 GCA_014611495.1 Limonius californicus | reverse complement strand
TTTTAAATAAACCCGTCCATGCCATGTGTTCTTGGCATGAACGGCTATTTAACTCGAAAATTAAGTGCTGTATCAAAAATTTCGAAGACATCTTTTATCTTCAAAATTGAATGTAGATTCCAATCATCATAAAATTATCTGCAGAAAGCAGTGGCGTAACATAGTTTTGGCAAAAAAATTGACTGCCCCCCCTTGCGACGACGCCTCTGGTGGCAGTTCAAAGACAAGATTTTGTAATACAATAGAGGCTTAAAAAGCTTGACCGCCCCTAAAATTTAAAATCGATAACTTTCATAGTTTCCGAATTATACAAAACATCATTTGTTTTTCGCAAAACTTTAACCCTCTGTATCTTTGTTAGTAGTCACCTAAGGAAGTAAGGTCTTGTGGACTTTTCTACTTATTTAGAGCTCCTCTATCAGCCCCTAAAGTTTGAAAGGTAAACTTTGGACCACCCTGTATGTGTTTACCCGAATGGTTACGTATTATCTACTTGGTATTATGTATGTTTTATATACAGTAAGTGTCATATGTGTTCACCCAAATGGTTATGTATTATCTACTTGGTAAAATATGTGGTTTATGAACATTGGGTCCTATTATGGTTATAATACAAAGTGGTGTGTCTATGTAAGTAGTTGTTGGAACCAGTAGCTAGTGAATATGGGTAGCTGTATGAGTAGATAATGTGTGTAGTATGATTAATTATTATTCCTCTAGCAATATTCGGGAGGCAGTCAGTCGGCAGAGGTTGCCTCGTAAATGTGCCTACGTCGAACTATTTTTATTATTATGAATGCAACATTAATGTCAGGATGGCATCTACTGACTATTACGCGGAGGTATGGACACTAATGATACTCTCCCCTTCGCATGAAGGGCTGAGGGGGCACGTCCCTTCCCCTCGTAACTCATGTGAATAACAGAGAGACTGGCTATGGACTTGGTCCATAGCCTGGATCCCTCTGGAAGATTGGTGCACCAGAAGATATGCGTAATTGTCGTAATTACTGTACGATTACGAATGGCTGCGGCCACAGCAGCTCGCCGGCAGATGAGCACCCGTATTCTGTTCGAGTTCCAATCCAGGGGCAGGGGGCTCGAGGAACCCCGGTGAGTACAACTGCCCAACATTTATTGACAGATCAGTAAGTCTGTATATTATTAGTTATTGCATACCATCTGCCTGTCGCCGCTAGTGAGTTCTGATCGCCTCCGCTGTTTGTTTACTCAGTTATTCCATAAATGAAATGCAGAAGCGCTGCAACCGTATTTAAAACTGAAAATTCAGTAGTTTTTATACATATCTTATTAAATGTAACAGTGAAAGGTAAGTATGTTATTACAAATAATTAACGCACTTTGTTCAATAAATGGCATATCCTCAAAACATGCAAATTCTTGTCTAGTGAAAGAGCTCATCGGAAAAAATAATAAAAAAAGGCGAGTGTATAAATTTTAATACTCACGACAACAATACAAAGAACATACTACACAGTGAACTTTACGGAAATTTCTACGTTTACTAATGCTTCAAAGAAATATTATACAATGTTTTAACAAATACTATTAATAAATAAAAGAAAGACTAAAATTAATTTTTTCATCGATATAATAAGAAAATTAGAATTTGTTTTGAAATGGTAAATAATAAAAGGGCACTTTATAAAGCCCCTAACATAGAATCAAGGACTAACCCACGAACAGTTGCTAATTATTTCTTAATTAAGTTTAAGATTATACAAAATGAAATATAAATGTACGTAAGAAGTTGCTGTTATAGTTACATAAAGGTTAAATTTACAAAAACTTGGCGCCGTCCGAATGGATCGGTTAATGTATAGCTGTTTATTATTCATTTTTCTGTTCAGTTTTCTGTTTTAGATTTCCTCTTTATTTTTGAATAAACTACTTTAATATTTTTTGCATATAAAAACCCTTTTAATATAGACATTTTAATGTTTTTATGGTACGTTTTTAATTACACCCCTAAGAAATAGGAAAATAAAAATAAGGTGTAATTTAACACTGTTGAATATCGAACCTTTGGTTATATAGGATCGTTCAACACCTAAAATTAAAAGTTTCCATTATAGTATGTAAAAACAAATCTGTATTTTTATGACGAAACTCTCTTAATCAAAGGCCTTGATAAAATATGTAAACAAATCAATTGCAGAATTGTATATTGCCGAAATAACAACATTCGAAACTTGTTAAGAAACCCTAAAGAAAAAGTGAAAACTACGGAAAAGTCGGAGCTTTACGAAATTGACTGTAATGGAAAATATATTGGACAAACTAAACATAATATTGAGATTACATTTAAGAAACATATATCTCACTTCAAAAATAATAGGTTTGTTGCCCAACATATTTACGAGACAGGATACGGTATAAAAATAGAATATTTAAAATTGATAAAGTAAGACTTACTTAGTGTCTTCAACAAAAGAATTAAATTGCTGTGAGAGCATTCATATTTTCAAAAATAAGGGGCATCTTTTAAATTGAGATAAAGGGCCAATTCCTAACTCAGATTTCGCTCATTTGTTGAAAATAATTCCTTAATCGAGTAGATGTAACACACGCTAACGGGTATATTTAAGTTATTGCTTATTAGATTATTAGAATTTCATTTCAATTTTTAGCTTGGTGGAGGAATTATCTCCAGAGGAATTCTTCGGCCAAGTTACTTCAGTTAGTCCAAGTTCCTACTGACGATGGCATTTTAGTTGCCGCAAAACGTGTTCTAAATATTGTGTAAGGGGTTTTCCGAAGTATTTACAAAGCTATAGGCAAATTACTGAGACAGTGCGCGTGCGTCATGATATTCCATAACGTCAGATTCTTACTATGTTTACATTACATAAGATTTATATTTGACAGAATGCAACCACACAAACGTATGCTAATGTCGTTGCAATAAATTTGCTTCTTAAAATGAAATTGAATAATCATTGAAGTATATTAATAATGCATAGTAATAATTCTTTATTAACAATATACAATGTTAAAGTAGACAAGGATCAATTACTCTGATAGCAAAATATCAGTTAAATAAAGCGTTGATGTATATCCGTCATATATACATACAAAAATGGTAATACCAATCTGAAAGAAGAAAAGCTCTAGCTTACGATAGTTTTCGTTTTCTTTTACAAAAACTATAAAAGATTAAATAATAAAAAATACAACTGTAGCATTACATTACCGCGGGCTTTAAAATAAACATACTTGTATTTGGTAATTTAATAAAAATAAACACAGTTTTATACTTTTTCAAAGTTGACAGTAACAAGTACCTGGAAAATGTTATTGATGACACACGCGCACGGTCTCAGTAATTTGCCTATATTGTATTTACATACATACCCAATACACACCATATGCCTAGCAGTATCACAACAGCCGAGAAGGTGCAAATAAGTCAGCAAAAATCAAACAGTAGAACAAGTAATGACTTTGACCTGCCTCGGAACAAAAATCTCAAGCCACAGTATCCCAAGAAGAGAAGTTTTAAAAGAAACAAGTAAAGCGACAAGTATATCAGGATGCTTGAGAGACGTTATTTGGAATAACTCAAGAATGAACATAGACAGCAAGATACGGATGTACAAAACATGCCTAAGACCTGCTATGATATGTGGAACCGAACTGAGAGCTGATACAAGTGACACCAAGAGGCTTCTATAGACAACAGAAATGAGAACCCTAAGAAGCATAGCAGAGAAAACACTAAGACCGACCGATCGATGACATCAGACAGATGCGTAAAACAGAACACATAGTTAGATGGGCCAGACAAAGAAGAAGAGGGTGGAATGCACACAATAGCAGAATACGAAGAGACAGTTAGTTCGTATCGCGAGAGATGGAACACCTATGGGAACCAGATTACCAGAAGGACCAGCTAAGAGATGAAGAGAGAGCTGGCAATCGACATCCCAAAATATCAAGCCTTAGCCCCAACATTCGTAGAAGAAGAATAAGAAGAAAAGTCATACATACATCATCCATACATTACCATAAGTATTTATGCGTCTGTTGATAAACCATAGGTAGTCTATATCGAATAATAGCTTGTAGTTGTGTAGTAATCCACTTTATAACATTTTCCATGCTTAACTATTAACTTTATTTAATTTTTAATGTCTGTAATTTTGTATAATCTTAGCATCTGGTTAAAAAGCAAAGATGTGTTCTAATATTTCTCTTTGATGTTTGTATTAATCACAAAACGGTATAAGCTATACTTCTCATACGGTATCATGTTTAAATATTACCTGCAAATTTCGGGAGAACTAACAAGTAAATTAAAAAAAGTATTGCACAATGAATTGAATGTAGCTGTAAACATTCAAATCAATACTTTTTATTTTTGCGTGTAAATTAACAAATGAGATTTTGACAGATGTGGAAAAATTTTTGAATGAAAATGTTTCTGGTAGAGCATGTCCCTTGAAGTACGTAAGAAGTATCCAAATATTGTGTCTCAGCAAGTGATTAGGAGAGCCGGCCCCGGTGCTCTAGTGGTTAGAGTACTTGTCTATAGATCCAAAAAGGCGCCGGTTAGAACCTGGTTGAGGTCGATGAGATTTTTCTGGAAAATCTGAAGGTGGGTCTTTTGTCGGATAGGAAGTAAAACCGTAGGTCCCGTGCCACTACGATGTGTGACACGTTAAAACTTACTACTGCATTTGGAACTACCATAGATCTAGGCAAAATTCATAGTTAGCGTTAACAATAAGCCCATAATGGCTGCAGTGCATAGCTTGGAAAACTATGTCCTCGATCTCGCCCTCTCACAACAAAACAAAAGTAACTAGGAGGTAGAGTCATAAATGAGATCCTTGACATGACCTTTTTCTCTGATGAAGGATAAATAAACATTCAATAGCGTTTGTGACTTCTCAGTTGACACACATAAAGCATCAGCCAATTTTAACGGGAGTGATTGAGATTTTCCACAGCCACACCTGATTTGTATTTTTCTTAAAATACTTATATAACCTGTTTTCCACTATAGAAAACCAATAAATACAAGGAATTAGTACAGTTTTATACGGAAAACGAAGAATTTCGACGTGGATTGATCCAGAAGTAAATCTTATGTGTCATGAAGCCTGATTTAAATTTTGAGGATTATTATTAAACGTTAATATAAAAAAACACATTTAACTAGGAATGTACCTCAATATACAGTCTAAAATCGGCCTGGAAAATCAATCACCATCAGCATCAACAGCCTTTCTGTCCCACTGTAGAACATCATCCTCATATCTGCCACATGTTTTTCCTCCGTGCTAAGGTAGAAACACGGATGACCTACAGTTTAACGTCGAACCCGAAAGATAGAAATTTCAGAAAAGATTTTTAGTATTAAGATCCCACGATTGCAAGTCGGATTGGGAAATTGTGTGTAATGAGTTGCAGCACAAGATTTTTATAAACTGTGCAATAACGCGGAGGTTTTGAACTCAAGCCAGAATCGACATTTTGCTCAGAAAGCGAACGCTCCACCAACTGAGCTACCACCACTCAATAAGAAGGAAATCAATGGTACAGCATTTATCGTAGGCAATCCATAATTTTCTTTTTTTTAAATCGATCAAAACAAAAGTAATTGATAATATATTAGAGAAATAGCAGGTGAGCTAAGTTTTGTTAACTTCGTCGATACTTGTTATGCTAAACAACTAAATCGATTACAGGGTCTTGATATTGTTCTTATTTTAAGAAAATTAGAAATCTTAACTTTGGGACAATATGGTTTTAAAGATGGTTAGTTTATAATGAAATGAAAAATGTCATTAAGTTAAGTCCAAATATATAACATAGGGTGATTTTATTCTACTTTTGCACCATTTTGGCAATATTTTTATCGTTAGTTCTTATCAATTTCCGCTCATTTTTTACTTCATAATAAACTTGGTTATGTAGTTAACTACACTGCTCCAAGAAATTAACGCACCAATTATTAACGTTGCGATAAAAGAAAAGTAGTGCGCTATCTACTTTAATCAAATGCATGGAATGAATGTCTGATACAAACCTGATAGACATTGTTAGTCTTGGTCTGTTTCTACATCTTTAACTTTGTTAAAAAAATTAATCCATTTTACATGCACATTTACAATTTACTTACAGTTTCGTTTTACATTAAAACGTATCAAATCGTGTAGTTGTCATCAAACAATTGCTTGTACGTTCAGTCTTATTTAAAACGCAACGTATCTCAAGAAATTTAAGTCGTGATGGGTGTGTCACAGCCCTTACTTTGTCCGAAGAATGGTATTCTCTCCGCGCTATCGCCGACAGGTTTGGGGTGAACCACGTAACCATTCTCGGGTCATCCAGCGTTTCAGAGAAACTAACAAACATGACAGGCGACCAGCGCAAGGGCGACCACGTTCTACTACCGCTGTAGAAGATCGTTTCCTTCGAATGCGTGCACTAAGAGAGTGCTTTACCACCACAAAAGCCCTCAAGACAACTTTCAGCAGTACATAATACGCAGGTTAGCATTGAAACCGTTCACCGTCTTCTGGAAGACAATCTGAGAGCCATATTACCAGCTACTGGCCCACAGTTGACTGCAGACCACTGCAGACACAGATTGGATTTTGCTAGAAACCACTTGAATTGAGAAAATGAAGATTGGAGACGCATTTTGCTCACAGACGAGTCCAGATTGTATTTGGAGAGTTGTGATAGGCGCATTCGAGTTTTTAGACGTCCAAATGAACGATATGCTCAACGCAATTTTGCCTCCACGACTGCATTTGGTGGTGGCTCAATAATGGTATGGGGAGGCATATCTTTCACGGTCTTTCAGATCTACACATCTTCCCAACGGCACTTTAAACAGTCAGAGGCACATTACGAATATCTTAGAACAGTATCTTGTGCCATATGTCCCATACATCGGAGACAACTTCCAATTAATGCACGAAAGGCTCGGTCCCAACAGCCAGAATTGTGCAAGAATACGTAGACGACGTTGGTATTCCTATTAGCCAGAAGTCCCGACTTGCATCCGATTGAGCACCTCTGGGACATTCTCGGAAAACAAATACGATCCCTTCAACCACCCCCTGCAACTCTTAACGATCGAGGGAATTCATTAGTAGAAATGTGGGATAATCTTGAACAAAAGCAATTAAGTGTGTAAATTTTAAGCATGGACCGTCGTTGTCAAGCTGTCATTACAAGTCGAGGCGAAAACACAGCCTACTGAACCGGTAAACTTATAATTTTTCAGTTGTCGAATTTTGATTTTTTAAATTTTTGCCTTGGTTTTTGTTAAATTGCGTTGATTGTTGTTAATTTGGATAAAATATGGTTTACTTAATTTTAAGCATTATCTATGATTAAGCGTACTTCATTACATGCAATACTTTAAACAATATTGCGATTGTTAGTTATGGTGCGTTAATTTCTTGGAGCATTGTAGTTAAACAAACAGTATGCTGAAATATTGCAAATTAATGCAATTAATACAATGACATTAGAAAAAAGCTTCCTTTAATTATTTTTAAGGTACTTTAGTAGCGCCTTAATTTGTAGAATTAGGCATCACACAATACATCTTACAAACAACTACCATACACAACACCGCTACTTTACATTACTTTACGTTTCTGTTGTCACCGTGGCTACCATTAGCGTCGTTTTCATATGCAGTTTTTTTAGTAGACTACATTTCCAAAATTTTAATAAGGTGAAAAAATTAGAGAACAAAACATAAGAAAGAAAAGTAGTACAAAAATGCGGTAAAGTCAACCTAGGTTTACGATATAATATGTGAACTGCATTAAATGAAATGTTTTCACCTTATTACAAACTACCATCCTTTAACAACATAACACACACAACTCTAATGTCAAAGTTTATCTAACTTTTACAATCAGAACAACACCAAGTCCTTGCTGTCAAATTTAATTGACCTCGTATTTGCATTCTTTTTTTTTTGTTAATTCTTGAATAACAAATATTGAAAAAATGACGAAGCACCTGCCCACTTCTATAGAATTGTAAGCAACTACTAAGATGAAACTTGCCATAACAGATTAATGGCAAGAGATGCAATTCATTCTTGACCTGCACGTAGTCATAACTTGACTCCGTTAGATTTCTTATTGTAGGGCAAAGTAAAAAACGACGTGACGAAATTCCCGCAGAAACTTGGGAAGATTTACGTAAAATAATTATTGAATCATGTAGGTCTATCACCCCAAACATGCTAACTCGTGTTAGAAATTCTCTCCTGTGGCGGATTAACTTATGTGAACAGCAAGGTGGACGGCAGTTTGAACATTTATTACGTCATTAATTAGTGCTTTTCTTTCTGTTTTCATTTAATTTATTTTTCTTGTTGACTTTATTGTTATGTAAACATATTTTCCTCTTGGCAAGGGGATAACGAGGAAGGCAAGCGAAAGAACCCCAACAGAAGAAGATCTAAGAAGGAAGAACTACTGAAAATAACTAGAACGAGGGGACACATTCCAAAAAATTAACCCAACACCAAGCCGAGCATCAAAAAGGACATATGACCCGGCTAACGAAAAAGAAAAAAGAGAAAAACACACCAATTACTACCAATACACGGCAATTTACTACACGGAATATAACCACATCAACAGACAGACAAAGAAACACAAAAGAAAAAAAGAAGAGGACAAAACGGAAAAAGAAGGAGAAACAGACAAAAATAGCGACATAGAATATCAGAACGCTGCTAAGGATAGGCAAAATGAAAGAAACAGCTAAAGAATTAGAATCGTATAACTTAGCCATAACAGCCATACAAAAAATAAGATGGGAAGGATCAGGAGAAATAACAAAAGACAAATACACGTTCCTATACAGTGGGGAAGGGAAAAGAGGGAGCAATGGGACAGCATTCTATATAAAAAAAACTAGAAAAAAATATAATTCAATATACACCAGTGAACGGCAGGATAGCGTTATTTAAGATTAAACATGGAAAATATGTACGTATCCATAATTAATATCTACGCACCTACGGAAGTTGCAGAACAAGACGAGAAAGACAGATTCTATGAAAATTTGGGAAGATTGTGCGAGGGCTCGCCAAAAAAAAAACCAAATTATGATACTGGGAGACGCAAATGCCCAAATAGGGAAAGAGCCACACCTGAGCGAAGTAAGAAGGAACGGAAAAGGGACAATACACGAGGCAACGAACGACAATCTACAAAGTACGAACCCCCAAAAAAGATAAAGCAAGATGGAGACATCCGTTTGGCACAACAGAAAATCAAATTGACCACATACTAGCCACGAAAGGGATACGTAACAAGACAATAGATATAAGATCGTACAGAGGCGCACAGGCTGAATCAGACAATTACCTAGTAATAACAAAGCTAAAGAACTTAGACATAAAGAAGCATTATAACATCAAAACGGATGTAAAAAAAGTAAATCTAGAAGCTCTCAAGTGCGAGGAAACGAGGGAAAAATATCAAGACACATACATAAAAAACACACAAAATAAACTAACAAACACTACGGACATAGAGATAATATGGAGAGAAATGAAACAAAGCATACAGGGAACGGCGGAAGAAGTGCTAGGAAGGAACACAACAGAAAAGAAAACGAAAGACTGGTACGACGAAGACTGTGGAAAAGCAAGAAAACTAAAGAATGAGGCAAGAATTAAATGGATCGACACTAGTAGAGAACAAGACAGAAGAGAATATGAAATAAAAAGAAATAACGCAAACATATTATATAGAAGGAAAAAGAACGACTGGCTAAATAACAAACTCGAGGAAATAGAACAAGACAGTAATAATCATAACATAAAACAGTTCTACAGGAAAATAAAGAACCAAACAAATAAACCCAGAACCAGAACAAGGGGACTAAAAAACAACGAAAGCCAAATATAACACGAATCCTATAAAATTGGAAAAATCTAGAAAGACTACTAAAAAAACTATTCAATGCAGAACCAGATGATACGGAACAACCAGAAGAGGGCAGCACAATAGCGCAAGAACAAGAAGACGGATACCCATCAAAAAAGGAAGTCCAAGAAGTAATAAGAAATCTGAAAAGTGGAAAATCCCCGGGGAGGACGGAATCGAGTCAGAACTTCTGAAATATGGAGGCCAGCAACTACACAAACAAATACACACCCTTATAAAACAGATATGGATACAAAACAAAATGCCGGAAGAGTGGAACACCGGAATAATAGGTAACACCAATACATAAAAAAGAAAGCAGGAACAGTATGAGAATTATAGAGCAATAACTCTATTGAATACCACCGACAAAAGTTTGGCAAATCTGATAAACAAGAGGCTAAAACTACATGCGGAGGAAATCCTCGGGGACTACCAAAACGGCTTCAGGCCAAGCAGGTCAACAATCAACGGGATACATATCCTAGAACAAATATTCCAAAAGACAATAGAATATAACAGAGAAGTGCATATACTCTTTGTAGATTTCAAGAGTGCATTTGACTCAATTAACAGAGGAAAAATGATAAAGCAGCTAAGAACACTAAAGATATCCCAAACGTTGAGAAAACTGCTAAACATGACAATACACGAAACTAAGACAAAAGTGTGATTTCAAGAAACAACAACAGAAGAATTCCAAATAAAAAAGGTGTAAAACAAGGAAACTCAATCTCCCCTACACTATTAAATTTAGTACTAGAAAGTATTATAAGGAACGTGAAACTGGACAAAAAAGTATCATCACCGACGACATCTAAATAGTAGCATATGCGGATGACATAACGATAGTGGCAAACTCGAGACAGAAACTAATAAAAGCAATAGAAAAAATAGAGGAAGAAGCAAGACAATATGGAATGGGAATAAACCAGGGTAAAACGAAATACATGAAAGTAGGAACAGAAGAAGGGAACACACATAAATACCTCAAAACGCAGAGGCATAATTTCGTAACTGTCCCCTACTTCAACTACCTGGGAACGACGATACAACCATCAGGTAAAGAACGGATAAAAGAAAGAATCCTCAAAGAAAACCAAGCCTATGGAAGAAACATGAACCTTCTGAAAAGCAAAGCAATCACCATGAAAACCAATATAATAATATATAAAGCATTAATAAGGCCCATATTGACGTACGCCCTAGAAACAGCAAAAAAAGGCAAAAAAGAAGAAGAGCGGAAAATAGCGGAAAGAAAAATAATAAGAACAATATTAGGATCAAATATAACAGCAAATGGAGAAAAAAGACTAAAAAACAATAAAGAAATACAAGACGAACTCAGAGGAGAAACCATCACAAGATTTATAATAGGCAATGGGCGGGGCACATCATGAGGAGAACCCCAACGGAGACGCTAAGGAGAATAACACAATAGACCCCACTAGGCCCAACGAAAAGGGGAAGATCCAAAAAAAGGATGGCTAAAACAAGTAGAGGAAGACATAAGAACACTGGGAATAACAGACTGGAAATAGAAATGCAAGGAAAGAACGGAGTGGAAGAAAATACCGTTCGAAGCCAGGACACACAAGGATCTGTAATAAATCAAAGAAAAGAGGAGTAATTCCCCTCAAAAATAGGATTTTAAGACACGACTATGCGTCAGCCATAATCTTAAGATTGCACGGCTTAATGACGATGAAACATATTTTTATGTTATCTTGGCTTTCTCTATGTTTAATTTAAATTATAAGAAATAAATATTGTAAATGCACCTATTGCAAAACTGCATATTATTTACTAGTGAATAGTTTGTAGTTTCTTAGTACATTCAACGTAACCATTTAATTTTTATTTGTTTAAACAATATAAAGTTTACAAAAATATCTGTAGAATACAAACAGCGGTAATGTCGTCTCCCTACCTGTTACAAGATAAAGTAATCACCCTGTAATATGATATCAACTTTAATTTTTTCGAGTTGTACAAAATAATTGCTTTGTTTGCAATTTTATATTTTCACAATATTTGACTGTTAATAGAAAAGTCAATTAGTTCTTCCGGTACATTGTCTTAAGTATATAAAAAGTCGATAATGTTTCTACCGCCTTACTGACAATAATAGAAATGTTTTTTTTTTTTGCATTTTAAATGACTAAAGGAAATTTAGCACGTGGGATTTTACAACTCTCGAGATCAGCAAATAAAGTCTATTGTTACCCCATAATCAGTAATCGGCAATTACGAAGAATCGTTTAGATAACTTGGTTAGCTATATATTTTACAACCAGTACAAATTTTAAAACCCCCGAAACGTAAATTCCAATGTTCATTATACTCAGTATTAAGAAACCTGGTCTGTTATATACAGTAGTGTTCGATTATATAATAAACAACTACTGGCCACTAAAAACGGTTCATTACAGCAAAAATTCGTTATATCCAACAAGTAATAAATTTGAAAAAATGAATTCATACAAATCAAAGATGTATTGTGTATTGAAAATGTTGAGTAAAAATGAAGCACAAAAGCAAAAATATCATCTGACAAAGTTGCTGTACATACATTTTCATGGACACGCACATAATCTTCAAAATTAACATCTATTTCCGCAATTAGACATAGACATTGCCATTATTTACAACATTGTTAAGATCAGTTCTCTTGAGCTACTTGCTTAACAGAAGTTCAACATCTTCATCAGTGCAACAGAGGGGTTTTCTGGCAATTTCCATTATACAATTCTCGGGAAAGAAAGTTCGTTACAAGAAACACATTTTGCGGTTTTAAATATAAAATGTGATATATTATATACGAAAGTTTAACATACGAATTCATTACAAGCAAAAAAATTGCTTTGAACTTAACGAACGATTCGTTCGGCCACATATAATGGTTCATAATAAACAAAAGTTCGTTACAACCAGGTTCATTATAGGAGGTCACTACTGCATTTACTCAGAAGCAGATTAAGCCATTGTAATTGTGAATGTTAAAAGATTAAAATCGAACTATAATGGAAAAATTATATATAATGGCAAGATACTTCGACGTATCGAAATTCGGCGTGTTGAAAGATCTGCAGACTATAAAAGGCTGCAGTATAGGTAGAATTCAATTAATCGAGAATTTTGAAACAAAGAGTTTGGACTGTATATTATAATATAATCTATTCAGGATTGATTTGCCATCCAGCAGGCTGTTTTTTTTTCTTAAGTTGCATTTCTTAAATATTATTTGATTGATTTCTAGCAATGTCAAACTTTTCTAAAATAATCTAGTAAGTTTAGAAATAATAAAACACATAATATACCTACTTAATTGTCAGAATGGTGAAAGTTATTAACAAAGTGACTAAAATGCAAATTGTGAAAGCTTTCAACCACTATAAAAGAGATAGGCCAGATTTTTATTATTTATTTATTATTTCTTAAATATGCAATTGCAAATTACATACTTATAATTTTAGGTGTCTGAGCGTTCTATAAAGGACATTTTATCACAAGGACAGGACGTTTTGAAATCATCCATTTGTAGTAAACGTGCTAAGACGGACATTTTCTTAAATTACACGTTTAGAAAAGATTTGCAACGACAAATTAGGCAGTATCATCTGAAGAATGAACATTTTACTCTCGACAAACTCTTGGCTGACTCTCGCGAAAATTTGTAATACAAGGGGGGCAGGACTACTTTATTCAAAATTATTAAATCAATGGGTTACAAACATAAAATGGTGAATGGACGCAAAATTTTATGTGAACAAAAACACGTCGTTGCACCCAAAATTAAATTTTTGAGACAATTTCTCCAATATCAAAATTCTAGTAAAAATGTGACATTCGTGTACCTACACGAAACGTGGATCTACCAAAATGGATCCGCGAGTCGTCAATGGGTACACGAAACCGATCTTAAAAGTAACCCAGCCAAAATTAAAAGTGAGGCGAAGAGGTTCACGATTTTGAACGCGGGATCTAATTTAGGCTTTTTGGAAGGGTGCGACATGTTACTAGACTCAAAGAACAACGACAGGGACTATGAATGGGGAAATTTTTCAAAATTGGTTGGTTAATCAGCTGATTCCTGCTTTGGACAAGTTGTAAGGAAAATTTGTCATGGTTATGGACAACGCACCTTATCATTCAGTGCAGTTTGGCAAGCCGCCCACATTTTCTTGCAGAACAGGTGTATTGCAGGAATGATTGATTAACCACCACAATGTCGAAATTCAGGGCAAAATTACTAAGAAAAAACTTTGGAAGTTATTAAACCTTTTACAGCAGACGGAGATAAAAGATACGTAACTCACGAAATTTTGAAAAAGCGCAAATATGAGGTTCTTCGATTGCTTCCATACCATTGTCAATACAACCCAATTGAAATGGCGTGGGAATTTTGTAAGACCTATTACAATAAACACATAAATTCGCAGCCAAAATCGAAAGACAAGGGTGCAAATTTATGGCCTGAGGCTCTTTAAAAATGTACCCCCGACATGTGGCAAAATTTCTGTGAGCATTGTGAAAAACTTATTTCGGAAGACTGGACAAAACATTTGGGAAATCTATCGTTTGAAAATATTCCTGCTTTCATTATTTCCATTGGGGAATCTGATTCAGAATCGGAGGGTGCCGATGATTCAGATACTTCTAGTGATAGCATGAAGGTGGCATAGGGTAGGGGATATTCTTTTGGCATCTAAATTGTGAATGAGTGTTTTACAGTTTTTATCTCGCCCTAGAAAAACACGGACCTCAGTGGAATACGAACTTGGGTCTCTTAGCACCAGAGGCAAACAGTCAACCACTGGACTACCATAATATCAATTTGAAACATGAGC
>JABXWE010029378.1:0-36818 GCA_014611495.1 Limonius californicus | reverse complement strand
GTTGATTGTTGATTAAGTTTATTATTAAAAACATATAATAAGACATATAAAAAAGTAATAGTGTCGAAAAATTTAAAGTTGTACAAGACTGGCCGGTAATTTATTTTAATACAGTAATACATATTATATCTTTTCATGTGCATATCAAGATCTTATTTGGGTTAGTTTAGTTTATTGATTACAAAGATGTTTACAAATAATGTTACATTACCTATCTCTGTAACAAAATTAGAATAAAGCTTTCTAAATTAACAAATAATCACAAACATGACTTTCTCTCGTTCGTCATTAGAAAATTTTTAAAATTTTAATGTCATTTCTAGTTCATGTTAATTATTTAGCCGTATACTATCAAGTTACTCTCAGAATCATCATTTCCCGTACAAGTTATTCAAACTTCAATGGTCAAGCGGGTCCCGAAAACATGTAAATAATTGTTAAGAGCAACTTCCATGCCAAATACTTTCAAAAAATTTTAAGTGACTTCGGCAGAATTAAACTTAGAACAAAAAAACTTGTTTTTTCAAACTGCATTTATTCGTTATTCAGTCTTGAATAAATTTTTTTATTTTTTTCCGAATTCAAGAATATTTATGATAATACTGAATCCCATTGAAAAAAGTTATACTTTAACAGTAGAAATATACATGAAATATAGGGTTATTCAAAAGAAAGTTACAATTCAAAGTTGCCATAACTTTTTAAAAACACAACGGATAAGCAAACTGAAAACACATTTGTATACGTAAAGCAATGGGGTTTGTTCATCGATTTTTTTTATATTTTGATTATCATGAGAATGAGTGTATTTATATGTCAGATGATGATGATGATGATGAATATCTCAGAAATCATTTTCGTGCTTATTAAATTTTTAAAACTCGTAGTTTGCTGTGTTTTATAGGTATTAAGGGAGATATGAATATGTTTTTTTCCCTGAGGTTAACATGGACCGAGGGCCTCTGGCCCGAGGTCTGTAAGTCAACGGAAGGTAAAAAACATGAGTATCTGCCGCGGAGCATACAATATTTTATTTATTAGCATTGCGAAAATTGTTTGTTAAAAACTTTCACGTTTCCAAAATGGCATTCTAAAAATAAAATTATGTCAGCAAAATCAGGGATTGTTTAAATGTACGGTTGCTTAGAGATTGTTTGTAGTTGCATGGTTACCATGAGATTGACGGCGAAATAATTGGAAAAATCCAACAGCAGTTAGTGCAGTAGAGTGCCTTTTCATGTTTTGTTCCATGACGAAAATATACAATATCAAGATTAATTGATTGATTTGAAAAAGCGAGATCGAGGACGCGGTTTTCCAAACATCGAACATAGAAAAATCTTACCGACCTCGGCCAGGTTCGACCTCGCGTTCTTTGGATCTAAAGGCAAATGCGCTAATAACTAAACCACAATATTATACTGGTAATGGATGTTTTTGACTGTACAAGTTAAAATCGATCTTATTCAGTGTTATTATTGCTATCTAAAGAAACGGGTTTTTCTAAATACTCCTACGACTACGGACGAACTGAAAAATTCAATTTGACAACAAATTGACGATATTTAACTAGATCTGCTGGAAAATCCTGTTCACAACGTAGAAGAAAGATTGTTGCTTGTTGAAGAACAAAATGGTGGACATATTCAACATTTAAACTAATTTCAACCAGCCCCATTGATTTACGACTACAAATGTGTTTTTCGTTGGCTTATCTATTGAGTTTTTAAAAAGTTATCACAACTTCAAAATGTAACTATTGCTTTTACTAATTACAACTTACTAACTCACAAGAACTTAAGAGAAGCTGTATTTTTAACAAACTCGATAGGAACTGCAATAAGAAATAGGCGTAGTGTCTTCCGAGATATATGGCAACCCTGCTGGAAGTAATTATGTTATAATTGTGTCTATATATGCACGCCGCCAAGGGTATATGTATGGAAGTGACTTTGTATCTTGTATATATACAATATATATATGAAAAAAAACTTTGTAAATGTCTTCCCCTCTTTTGCTGGACATATTCTAGAAGTTCCCCTCAGTAATAAATAGTAAATTTTGTGCAGATAAAGTAAGTGGAAAACCCGGACGTCAGGTCGCCTCCTCTATTTGTCGGAAGTGACAACTTAACAGGTATCAATATATATATATATATAACTTTTTTGCACCATTGCTAAAATATAAACAAAGTAAATATTATTTGGGATGTTCTAAAACAATGTATTTTAAATTTAATGATTAATCGATACTGACTTTACAATATGCAGTAGATACAGTGAAATTTTTATGTCAGTATTCTGGGCGCATAGGTTTTATAATACGATCGTAATATCTTGTGTCGTTATGTCTATTTTTAACAGTAAATGTCTTAACCGGTTATTAACTATCCATTGTATTAGGTAGTTTAATTCTGGAAAAACTCGAATCCTACAAATAGTAAACAATAACAAATATCAGGAAATATTGAAAGCCGCAAGAATTCGGCTGAAGTCATGCTCTGTAAAATTTTAACAGTAATTTGTAACACGAAAAAACTTGTTAAATGTTTCTAGCCTGCCTATTCAGAGAAATAAAAAAAAATTTGAAATCACTCTAATGGTGTTTCAACTCTTAAATTGCAATACCAAATTCCTCACGAACGGTAGTTTACATTTGTAGTATCAGCATTTATTGTATTTTATAAATTAGTTAGTAGGCTGAATTCGCCCAGTAGTCAAGTGGTCGACATGTGGCATGGTTGACTTTGAGAGCAGTAGCAATGCAATTTAATTAAATAAATAAGTAATATATACAAGCAAGTGTCTAATAACTGAAACCACTCTTCAAAGTTAATAACTAAAATAATCCAAGAACTATACATGAATGCTCTTTTTCCCTGAATTTCGATACAATTTTGTTAAAGTCACCATAATGGAAAAGATATTTCGTCAAATTCATTTCCTACCGTCAAATACTGAACATTTCTATAACGGTTTTTTATCAAGCCCATTCAAAAACATTATATTAACCCCCCCCCCCATCATCAATTGGTTCCTTAAACTGCACTTTTAATCCTCTAAATATAAAATGATTAGTAAAAATATAATTTCTGGCAAGTTATTTAGAAATGAGTGTTAGAACCACCGCCATAGACATTTTGTCTCTAGAAATTGTCTTTCCATTAACTAAAACGATATATCGAGAACAATAAACACATAAAAATACAAAATGTTTTATTGAGAAAACAGAAACATCAACAGAATGTAATAGTAGCAGTAGCAGTATGCAGGATGTTGCACTATAAAACAGCAGAGAATATTTAGAGGGATAAAAGAAAATGTAGTGTGTTTCATTACAAAAACATTATAACAACTAACCGTTTTGTAAGTATTTACCTTGGATCTTAACGCAACCAATTTATTTTCTTTTTAAAATACTGCTAAAGAAAGCGTGGACTGTAACCCACGAGTTCAGCTAGTTTATGTGTCACCTTCAATCTGTGTGAACCTTTCGATTATTACAAATTTGCGCTAATATACGTTAGATTTAAAATCTTCCATTGTATGCAGCGTTAAAATTGTCATAAACTATCTGGGGAGGCTTTATTGGACCACTTCCAATATATGGCATTACATAAGGTTACTAGGATTTTTTGATTAGTTTACAATGCCACCTTATTCTATCGTTGTGTTATTAACACAATTTATTATTGTATTCAATTTAGTACATTTTGAACATGTCAATACATTTGGTACGCTTTCTCAAATAATGAAAAAATGTTAAAATTTTTTTCTAAGGTAAGATCGTGGTAATAATACATGAATGGATACGTCAGTATCATTTTCTGCTTCCATGTTAGATATGTTGATAAATATCCCAAATACATTATCAAATATTATTGATTGATTTAAAATAATACCTTTGTTGTTATTCAAAGAGTAGTCCTTTATCCCCGATAGACAAACATTTGTTAGAGTGTGCAATGGGCTAAATACGGTCTAAGTGCATATTAAAGATGCTTGGAAAACCGCGTCTTAGATCTCGCTCAATCAAACAATAACAACAACAACAATCTTTCACACGATATCTTGTTTTACTGCTACAATTAAATGTACAGTACATAACTGCGTGAATTTTTTTAAACTGATTTTATTTTCAAATTTATATCTTCATATAGCCCGTGCAACTGAATAATTTTGGACCTTATGTAGTATATATTATTGACTTTTAGTGCATTCGTATTTAAGCTTTAGCCAGAAAAATAAATTTCGTAGTAACAATTTTCGCCATTCTAAGAAACCCCTGCAATTGTAAATAGCCTTTTCTGATGCTCAAGAGGCAGTAGGTATTGTTACGCTAAATTTGCTTGATCGCATTATTAAAAAATTAATAACAGAGGAGGGTTAGTTCATAGATAATATCTGTACATACATATATGAATTGCGCAATCATACGTAATCTACAGATATTTTAGTGCACCTAAACTAGACGTTTAAACTATTATTAATTACTTATTTCATAAAAAAAATTTTATCTAATTTCTGAAGTTCTTAGAAATTTTATAAAGTGGTTGATTGAGTTTTCGTTAAATGAACAAGCCGCTAGCGTTTACTAGGTGAAACATGCCGAAATTATATGTTGTTATGGTAACCAATCGACACACAAACATATTTGCGCGTTCATTTTATAAAATGTTTTTTCGACAAAAGTTTAATTTTTAACGCATGCTGTCAGTGTCTAAAATGTGATTTTAAGACACTGGTGCTAAAAGTACTTTGCTTTTAACACTAGTGCTAAAAGTAAATGACGTGATTTACAATTAACACTGGTGCGATATTACAAAATAATTAAGAAATTTTAAATCAAAGGAATATTTATTTACTTAATTAAATGCACAGTTAGAGAAACTGCAGTTAGAATAAGTAATCTGAAGTGCATAGTGTTTTACTTGCAAACAAAAACCTTTCTTCGGCGCTGTCACGAGATTTGAAGTTACTTGTCAACAAACGATCGAATTTTCATTACCTTAGCAACAATAAACTTCATGAATAATTGGGTTTCAAAACGATATTTTATAAATTTAATAACGTAAGAAATGCATTGATTTGGACTTTTAATGGTGTTTGTAGAAAAAATAGTGTATGATATATGTGCTAAAAGTGATTTTATTTTGTTCGAAGGGACTTCCCACAAAATAAATTGTCACTTTTAGCACTTATATCATAAATAACTATTCTGATGCATATGGCAGCTGCTGTCTGTTTCACAAAAACAGCGACTCAGTATGTAGTATCGTTGTCATGAAGTAGATACCAATGCTGTTCACGAAAACATTTGTAATTAAATAACGTGAAATTATTTTGATGCATACGTACATCGTATTTTTAAAATTCTACATATAAAATCGTTTTATGGAAACTTCCACGTTCACCTGAATTTTAAGGCTTGAATGTTTATAGAAATGGTATATAACTACAAATCTTTAATTAAACATGCAATCTTTTCAGGGGGCGAGGACAGTTCTGATTAGTTATTTTAAATATCATTTATTTTTTAATAAAAATTACATATTGTAGACAAATAAATACTACAGCAAGCTACCAACAAAAAACTTTTATATTTTCACAATAAGCTATTGACTCAAATACATACAACGTTTCAGAAAGTTGTCCACGGTTCCTCGTAAAACATCTTCATCTATTTAATGTCAAGTCGCTTTAAGTGCACTTTTGAAGTCTTCCTTTGGTAATGTACACACGCTTGGTCCTTAAAATCGATTATACTTTAAAAGTCTATGAGGTTATAATCGAATAAGTATGATCATTCTGCTAAATTGAATTGGGAAAATTGTTTAGGCACCAAGCTTGGTTGTCCGTAGCCTGCGTCGGTATCTAGTCCTACTACAATGTCCACTCCTGGTCACCAAAATTGCTAAATGCTAATGGAAATGCTTTGGAAACATGTCTATGGTGAGGCGCTTCCAAATCGTCAACTGCCTACTTGTTAGAAAATTGAAAGATTTTACCAATAGCTGACAAGCGAGGTCACTGGCTATAACTGAACAGGAAGAGTGGATTTTGAGCATATTAGGACACCTTGCAAAGAGCCTGAAAAGAATTTCGACCAAAACGGGTATTAGCGGTTGTCTTGTTTGGAGAATTTTTCCTCATCAACTTTTATATCTCTGCCCTATACATTGGGTATAAGCTCTTAATCGTCCTGAACGTCAAACAAGAATAGTATTCAATTAATAATTTTTACGAGAAAATCCTGAACACTCAGATTTAGCTGCTAACATCCGTTTCAGTGGCTGTCGATGGATGACTTAATTAAATCTTATCTTCAAAGATATTCCTTAGGCAAAGTTACTTTATTAGTTTCTATTTCAGCTGGCAACTTAGATGTCAAAATCCATATTTATGTTTTCTAAATATTGTAGCGGCAATGAGTCCTCTCAAGGTCTTCTGTACCATTTTTAATAATGGATTCGGACTCTCTAAACATGAGATTTCTAATTTCGTTAATAACCACCTTTGGTGGAATGAGCATCATCATTCTACTGTTGAATCTAGACGTCAATAGCGTTTCAGTTTGAAAGCTTGGAATTTTATGAGCACCAGTTGCTTTGCCAATAACAGGTTCCACATGTTGATATTTCTTAGTTAACACTTTGACCGTAGTCCCGGAAGAGGTATTGATTAGCCGAAACCTTAGGCTTATGTCAGTTCTAAAAATTTAGTGCATGCAGCACCTGTAAATAATACTAGCGAGTTGTAACAGCGAATAGAACAAGACAGTTAATCAATTCGAGGAAGGTCGCGAATTTTTGGTAGATGCGATGTTTCTTTCCGAGAAAATGTATAACCTGTGCCGACACAGGAGGTGGAGGGCATTTCAAACATTTTCTTAAACATTTAAGACATAACAAATAGTTCTGCTTTTCGGCAGTAAATATTAATAAAACTGAAAACAGAAAATCGTTTATATGTTTCAAATAGTTGGTTTACAGATTCATGCTGAATAAAAGTGCTGCTTGTTTTCAGCACCCTGTATATTTTCCTGCGGTACTGGTTTCCACCATATTGCGTAAGATTGTATATATATTAAACCCTAAAATTTTCTTAAATTTAAATAAGTAATCTTCAGCTACAAGGATACCTATTCATTTTTTGCTATGAATGTGAATATGCTTAATGAATATCTGGGATACGTTGGCTATGTGGCAATAATTTGACTTTCAAACTAAATGTAGCTTCGACAAATGTATATATAATATTAGAAATGTCAAATGTCACTTCCACAACAATCGAACGAACCGTTTTACTCAAAAAATAAAGCGGCGTCAGAAATATCCTCGCACTCTGGATATGTATGTGTTTAGATAAATAGAAAATAGTATATGTACAGATTAGTGTCTAGTTAAGCGTAGAACTGATACCTAGTGTTGTTGTTATGCACGCAGCTTCCAAATAAATGCGGGCATGGACAGCAGCGCATTTAGCAGTCCGTTAGAATCTCCTGATGCTCCAATCACCTCATCCGTGGCCACTCTACAATCGGCAGAGTCGCTGTCGATTCGCCGGCAGGTGCGTCAGTGTAGTGGTCAAAACAGCAGACCAGTAGAGCTTCTTTGCTTACCCGCACGGACTTGTTCCTCATTACCTCAATCTCCACTACCTGCCCAAAGTTCACTTACCAAAACCCCCGACACACCATCAGCTAACACCACCCCCTCACTATTGTCTGAGTATTCGCAAGCCTTCACTTCGCACTTCACATCAGAGACCAGCCTTCTGCATAAAGCACAGCTTTCTGAAGAGCCTCAAACCCCCTCCGCAATTCTTACACCGTCGACAGACTTATCGCTCGAAGCTGATGCATATTTTGCGGAAGATATCGATCATTTACAAATCCATGAGGAATTATGGGATATTTCGAATTTCGATTACGAATTCAGAAATCTTAGTTTTAATGTAAAATTTAAAAACGACAATTGAGTAAGGTAAAATTACGATCTATTTTTGTACAATCCAAAATTTTAGCTGTGTTATTGAGATGTGATTCTTAAACAAGATATTTGTACCAATTCGACTGCCTGTCTTACATGTACCTTTAATATTCAGAGTTTTATACTAATCTAGAATTTTATTAATGCTAGTTAATAGTTTGCATTTTAGAATGAAATATTGTTAAAAAATGTAATTAAAAATTTTTCTTTATGAATAAAAATGTTCATAACCAAAATGTTTTTGTTTTCATTATTAATACACGACATTTTTCAGAATCTTCAGTACATAAACCAATCAGAAACAACAGTATCACAAAAGAAAATAGATGACATAATAGAACATAAATGTAAGGAGCTGGGAAAATGTGGTAGTAGCAGTAAAGGAAACGCTATTCATTTAGAACAGTGGATGAAGGGGCAATTGGGGAAAGACCAAGCTCAATCTCCCGATGAAGAGCCTGAATGCGAAGAATGGACAGAGGAAATGTTACGAAGAAGAACCGAAGAATTACAACTAAGTGATAGCAGAAGTTCTCCCAGACTTAGTGAGAGCAGATGCGAGGAACATATATTATCAGATCAAAGTCCGTCAAAAAGTACTAGTCCTGAAAGTCAAGTGAGTATGATACTCTATAACTTGCCTGATATGTTGAATAATTTATTTCAAAACAGGTCACCGTACGTTCAAGTCCCATAACAGCGGGAACTGTGCCCGTATGCAAACAGTGCCACAAAACTTGTCTTATTAGTACAAACCTTAACAATTCGAACAATAATATAAATCACAGTAAATGTTCTGGTGGTTTATTATCTAGACACTTAATAAATTCCTCCAATATTGCCCATTTTCATGAAGATACGTGCAACGAAGACGATGTATGTGAAGACTTAGGGCGGTTGATGTTAATGGGGCTAAGTGCAGTCAATCCAGCAGCAAGTTTAGTAAAGCTAGATCCATTCTCTCCAGTACCTAAAATATCTGTAGTTCCTCCAACGCCAGATACACGATCTGAGTTTAGATATACTGAATCCATTATTAGTAAACGATCCGTGACGCCGGTAAGACTCAAATTTTTGTATATTATTAGTTAGTACTATCATACATACAAAGATCTACATTTAAGGTAAACAATAATGAAGCAAATAAAGAGTTTGATGTTTCACCGGATGATTCTCCGCAAGACGAAGAACAGCCTTACCACTCCCTTAGTAGTTCAAATCCAACTCTTCGGAGATTTGGAACAGTTTCCAGTTTAGAACGCTTAGGCTCAGAAGAAACGGACGAAAACAACGACATACATGGTACTTCTTCTGATAGCGAAGATGACGATATTGGCATAGACAATCAGGCCTTCAATCACTCTATGATAAGAGGTTGGACTGCAAGAGCAGGTGCATTTGTTTCAGAAAAAATGGCTTTCTTTGAAAAATTGGGAGAGGATTATAGAACTGGAACAGGATTTTTCGAAAGGTAAGTAATATTCTCTCTTTTATACTACATACAAGTGAATACTGCCTAATAGGTACTTGAAAACGGCTGAAGTGAAAGGTGAAAATGGAGAAGATGATGAATGTGAAAATTCTGGAGCGACTTCAGGAGAAGAAATTTGGGGAACTCCAACAAGTGGAGAAATGGAGGATCCTCTCAGTTCTTCAAATTATGATGGAAGATGTTCGGTTAGCTACAAATTATATATACGATGCATGCAATTGTATATTGTATTAATTTTCCTATGTCTATTCATGTATCAATTAAATAGTGGGTGTATCTATTCGTAATTTAAACACGATGAGCGCATGCTTCTAATAATGTTTGTATTGTGAAATCAATATAAGTGAATGTTTAGCCGAACGCAGATTCCGTGTCATCTGATAATGGCGACGAGACAGAACTGATGATGGACGAGTTGTTGATGACCCCTCCTATAGCAAGCTCCAACCTAAGAGGATTACTCCCACGACGAACTTTAGAACCGTTAATGGAAGAAGACTCGGATACTTGTACGACATCTTCTTCAACTCCTACAGAGCAAACTCCTTCCCCCAAGCAGGTAACTATTGTTGTAAAGGGTTAACCTTACACAGAATAGTTATAATATAATACATTTGAAATGTGGGCAGGGCAACGGAACTGGAGATGTTGCTGACACTTGCTTGACTGTTGCGGAAGCTCTAGAGAAAACAGTCACCCGAAGACCATTAAATACACCTGCAGCAGCATCTCCAGCCAAATCGACAACACCCAGGATTCTCCGATCGGACAGTTATCGTCATATCATCGACGCAGAAGACGACAACGCAAATTTTTTCAACCGTTTCAAGTCAAATGCGAAGATGATCAATGTTGAAAGAATACCGAGGTCCAAAAGTGTTAAACTGTAAGTTTACCTACGATTAGCTTTAGTTACTTATAGTTAATTCATAAAATAAAATATAATCGTATTTGCAGTTACAGTGCAATGTATATTTTATTGAATAATAATTTAACCAGCAGACAACAAAGTATAACTTTTGTTAGATAACTGAATTTTTGAAAAAGTGTTTTATAATCGAATCTCAAAATATTCTGTTGTTAAGACAAGGCTTCTATTCACATTCTCATCACATTCAGGTTTGAGTGTTTTTTATTTAACTTAACGTTATTATAGGTTCCAAATATTTTACGTCAAGAAAAATGAAAGAAAGATTCACGAATCGTTTCCAGAAGGAAGTCACTTAATAAAAATATTTAACAGGGAGGGTATTACTTCTGATGAAGTTCCGACTACGTATTCGCAAAAACCGCTTTCTCCTAGAAAACCTAAGGTAAATTTACGAAAATTTAAATGCTTTTGTGCACATTTTATGATTCATTTCAGGATAAACAAGTGGACGGCAGATTTTGGAGGCAGTTGAGCAGACGACGCGGAAGTAAAAAATAAAACTCATCACACACCGGCCTAGTTCCAAAAGACACTTTTCATAAAATGGACGAAATGTTTTGAAATATACAGCAGGCTCAATAAAAGTGATAAAAGTGCTTAAAAATAAAAGTTTGGTTTAAGGATTTTGCCTTAAAAACGCTGGTAGTTTTGCTTTAACCGTTGGCGCTAAATAGAAGTTATATTTTATAAATAAACAGCTTTAAAGTTTTTACAATTTCAGCGTTGTGAAGTTATTTTGTTTACTGTTAGCAAACGCTTCGTCTACTAATTGTTGCATTTATATTGTTAGAACCTATAATTAAATAACTGTCCATAAATTTATTGAAGTGTGCGAGTGTAAATTGTAGGAAACTACGATTTTTTTAATCAAAAATCCGTCACAACATAATGTGATATAATGCCATTTTATACTGTTATAAAAGAATTATTTAAAATACAGACAAAATGAAATAAGTGCTTCATATATTTTTAACTCCACATACAGTTTATTTTACTTTAAATGATGATACCAATATTAAAACACAAAAGGCAAAAGCACAATTAACGTCGCTAGATTATATTTAGCGCCGTTGTAGCCTGAAAGTCATTTTCTTTGAGATGCATTTCCCAAGCGTTTTTGAACTTCTTCAAGAATTTTTCTACTTCGAATTAGCAAAAAAGATTCCATGTTATTTGATTCTGTAGTTTCTTGGGAAATATCTACAGAATCGTCCAGATTTGAAGAATTTACTAATTTTTGGAGATCTTCAATGGTAAATTCTACTTCAGTTACTCCAACACAATTTTGTTTGTTGTACGTTTTAGTAGGTATCTGGATAACCACAGTATCTTGTTTAGATCTACAATGTTTTTTAGCTTGCTTTAAGATGTTGTTCCAAATGTCTGCTTTTCCAATTTCCGTTTTAGCAAGTTTTGTTAAAAAAGCCAGTTTATCTATAGAAAAAATACATTTTAATTGTTTAAGTTAAAGCAGAGTTTTGTGAAATGACTAGTCGATAATTTGTGAATCAAAAAAATTGGAGTAAGGAATGTCATTAATTGTCCAAGTAAATGTCTTATGCAGAGTGTTTGCGATTAGAGATTATATTTTGATAATGATACCGAGCAAAGCAAAATGTTGTGTGAAATGGAGAGCGAGACTTTAAGGAAAGGTATAACGAAAACTACGCTGGAATGCATACTTTGATAATGAAATAGAATTAAGAACATGCAGAACATATTAATATGACTAGTTACACTTTAGCAGGGGAAATTAATACATATCATAGTATTATAATCCTTTGCCTAACAATTAAATTAAAATCGTATATACAACAGAATAGTGAAGACTTAATTACTGCAAAACGTTTGAATGTATACAAATTTTTAACAGATTCAGATGGAGTTTCTGCTGGTTGATAGCAATTACCGGCTTCTCTACATGATTTCAAATTATGTTAATTAAAATTGTTCTGAAATCATTGTGAAAGTTTGTGGATCCTATTTATTAACACCCTGAATAATAATAGGTGCATGATGTTTGTACTCGCATTTGCAGCATTAGAAGAAATTTAATAATTTTTGCGAAGCCAATTATTAAATATATTTTACTAAATTCATAATATTTTCCAATTTAAAGTAGACATGTTCCTTAGACTTTGCAGTTTCAAAGTTTACCAAATGTTAAGATTACGATTCACTGCTTTAGTATATGCTAAATTATGTAATCGGGTTGCACTTTCGTTTTTCGAACAGGATATAGGCCGTTGTCCTGTAATATTATGTGTGCTGTCTGGTATGTCTATAATCCGAGAAATACCACGTACGCTTTTCGTAGGCTACCATTTAGTTAAATCTGGCACATTTTCTTCAATATTAGGCTGTCTTACCGTAAATGAACGACCAGCAACACCTCTTTTTAGACTAACACTTCGTCTCTCTCGTATTCGTTGGTCAGTTAGATTAATAACTGTGTGGTTTGGATGTTTTCTATTTGGATAGCGTTCAGCAAATAGCTTTGCCGCTGCATTACAATTACTACCAACCTCTCCAAAAATCCAAACTATGTCAGTGTACTCGGAAAATGTGTGTGTGAAACGGAATTTACAAAAAAGCATAGAAATATTTGTTTGACAACTGTAAAATTCGGAACAGTTGTGTCGAATTAAATATGCGATATCTAAATCTCCTGTTTTCAACAAAATCTTAGGATCAAAAATCTACAATTTGAACTTGTGCAGAAGTCATTTGTATTGTTAATATCCTAAGTTTATTGATGAAGAACTATTTTCACTGACAATATCTATTAGTTTAGTTTTCAAGTTTCCAAATTTCAAGAAGCTCATGTAAAGAAATTAGCCTGAGTAAAATAAATATTTTAGCTGTTTCGTGTTCATTATGCAATGCTGAACAAAGCTACAGGGTGTTATATGTCAACTTATGGGATACTCTGTTTATTGCGTAGTCGTAGTGCAGTTGGCAGAGCGCTCACTTCCTGTCCGAAACATTAAATATGGCTTGAGTGCAATTCTCCAGCATTACCATGCAATGTATTATACATTTTGTGTTGGAATCCACCATACATAATTTCCCAATCTGATTTGTAACCCTGGGATCTAAATGGTAAACACCTTCTATGGAATTTCTGTAATTCGGAGTAGACGCTAAACTGTAGGTCTCGGGTTTCTACCTTAGAGCTGAGGAGAAACACGTAGCAGAGAAGAAGCTGGTGCCCAGTAGTGGCACGAAAAGGCTGTTGATAATACGTCTATTATGTTCTGGTGGACGATCTCGTTTTAAGTATATTCGGTGGAGTCTACGAAAAGGAATTTAAATATCGACCTGCCTAAATATCTCTAGGTACGGATTTTCTATAGACCGATAATAACAACTTTTTCATAATATTTTTTCGTATTTAAAGTAATAATGGAGTTGTACAATGCGCTTGTCTCAGTACTCGTGAGAGACTTATTATATCATTGAAATATTTTATAATATTTGGTTGACTGCGCGTGCATCAACGGCTTTTCAAAATGTGTCGGATTTTATGTTTATAATTACTATATTTCTTATTTTGGGCTTCAAAGTATTTGGTCTGTATCCGTAGCATATTGCATGTGTATGATACGTTTCCAGTATCATTGCATACTATTTTTACCGAAACAATCAAATCAACTAATTTGTAAACTACATCAAACAATATTGAATTAAGTTTGAAATATGTAATTGTATTAATACTATTTGTACTGAAAAAATTCTCAAGAACATCGTTAATAATTGTTCATAAACAAGTAGTTTACAGATGTGTTTTCATTATTTAACTTATTAACTTTATAAGTTGCACTATAATGTATATAGGGTGCAACAGGTTTGAATAGAAAACATTTGGAAGAAAATAGATTTCCCTGTGCTGAACAATAAATTCTTACAATAGAAATTTCTTTGTAATTCTTGAGATACAGCAAGACAAAGTTGAAGGTGTTGCTGCTTGAGAACCACAGTCATACTGGACATTTGTAAAAGTTCAACCAAACATTCTAATTTAAATTTTAATTATGTTTAAAACAATTTAAACATTACAAACAGACATTTGGAAAAAGTGCAATCAAAAACCTTTTTATAAATTTCGTTCAAAATGCCCTTCTCCACTTTCGATACATGCGGCAGTTCTGCACAGTAATGATTGTCGAACATACTGGAAAACGTGGGCATGTTGTCTCACAACTCCGAAAGCGTTTTCAATTCGTTGACGAAGAGTCACAACATCTTCAATTTCGCCAACGTATTTTAAAGATTTTACGAAAAATCCATCATATTGGGTTAATTCCGGGGACCGTGATGTCCAATGCAGCGACCAGAAATAGTTACATCTCACCAATTACCCACCTGTATGCTAAAATGTGAAGACACGCGCATGGATGAATATAAATTATTTCGGAATTGTACAGGCACCTCATCTAATAAGACGTTTGCAGATTTTGTAAATATGGAATCCGATTTAAACGGTTTGGTAGGACCCAATAAAACGCTACAAATAATGGCGGTTCAAACATTCAATAAAAGCTGGCGTTTTGTTGAATAGATTGTGGATTTTTATAATCTCAGATGTGGTTATTGTGGTAATTTAGAACACAATGATGAGTAAAAAGCATGCCTCATCCGTGCACATAATTTTATTGATTAACTGATTATCTGCGCCATATTGTTCAGTTAATTACTCACAAAATGTAACCCCTGCATGTTAATCTGCTGGAGATAGCTCTTGAACTCATATGATGGAATGACTACAACAAATTATGATAATAAATCTCCATACACGCATATGAGATATGTTGAAGTTATTGATAATTTACCGAGTAGGTACTCACAATGGCGTTCTAGTTCGTAAGTAAAACCTTTTAGAGAGCCACAATTCTCTATTTTTAGTTGTAACTAACCTGTTTCTCGTAGTCTTCTAACAACATTAATAAAAGTTTGTACATTCGGTAATCGACGATCAGGAAATTGTAGGGCATATTGCCGTTCTGCAACATCAGTACTTAAATCGCATTGTCTATAGAGCAGGAGTCTGCTGGTGTATTCGCGTTTGCTACATCAAACACAAAAATGCTGCATTGCATCAAAATATTTTAAAACAAATTGAAGTTATTGTCATGTCAATGCAGAACTATTAAAATAAACATAGGTGCTTCAATAATTTATTAATATGCGGTACTAAAACATCAAAGCCTTCAATTTTGTCTTCATGTATCTCAAGAAGTTCAAGGAATAAAAGATTCTACTTATTATCAGGTTTTTATCGACGCATGGTAATCTGTTTACCTTCAAAATATATCTATTCATCCTTGTTATACTATGTATATTCATAGCAAAATCGTTGCTAGACTGAAATAATTTTACTATAATCTTATATAAAAATAACTTTAGAAGGTATTTAATATGCATAGATAAGAAAAACCTAAACAGTTTGTTTGTGAATTGTCTATTGTCACTGTTTGAACAAATTTCGGTACATTGTTGAAGAAAATGGCAAAAATACTTAAAACTATAATTATTGTATATTTCATAACTACACTGTGTCGACAGGTCAGATTTCGCAATTTGATAAAATTCAAGTAAGAAGTTGCAGACGGAGACATCTTTCGATACTATCAAAGCGATTAATGAGGATTTGATGCCCAATATAAATATACATTCGCATCATAAGGTAGCATGGTATGTTGTTTAATGGGACAACTATGGAATTTTTAATTTGCTATAATTGTGCTATATTAATTGTTATTTATTGAAATTAACCGATTTTTCTATTATTCTGCAAGAAAGTTATAATGTATTACGTGAATTCGCTGTATGGATTTTATAAACAATATCAATATTAATGATAATCTGTTGGAAATTAGTTAATAATTGAACACTAAGCATGAGGTTTCTGCTGAAACTTGTTTGTGTTGAAACTTGTTTGTGTTATTATAGAATTAATAGTATAATACGTTTTTATAAAACTTATTCCAAGCAAGTGAATTACTTGCCGCTGTACCTTTAATCGAATGATTATGGGAAAATCGTCTTTTCTCCTCTGCATTATTCTCTCGAGCAGTTTCGCATTTGTTAGATTTATCTGTTAACGTCACCTGCCTGTTTTCTTCAGATGATTCCGTCTGAATGGACGCACCGGATTCTTCATTCCAGCGATCAATCTTCGGATTTATGTATTTTATATGCACATTCTTATCTTTCTTTGATTTAGAGCTATCTGGTGCACATTGTGTGTCGGGTTTCCTTATACTTGATTTCCTAGATTGCGATTCATATTTTTCTCTCTTATGAGTTTTATCTTTATCTTTCCCAGTTGGTTTCAAGCATGGTATTAGTGATCGTCTATTTTCTACATATTTTGTATTTCTTGCACTTGTTGAATCAGTTGGTGCAGCATTTGCAATTCGAACAGGAATTGCAGACTTTTTTGATAACCTTGCTGATTTTGAATTGTCATCTAAACCGTCATCAATATTTTTAATAGAAGTGGGTACTTCTAGAGGTTCTAGGAAGTCTTTTCCCCGTTGTTGTCTTTCATCAGTTGCGGAGTATGAATTTGATGTCCGAAACTCTTTGATGTTAATTTTACACAGAGCAGCATCCATTGCTGCTTTAATGTTATATATTTGTTTTGTGTTTTCGTGATTAAAAGATTTTTGCTCCTCCTTAATTGCTTCAACGGTTGGTTTTACATGATCATTGTATATCTTCGCAGACATCATGTCTAACATTTTTTTTAAAGTTCGGCTCGATGAATTTGAAGTAGTAACATTTTCTTCAGTTACAGTTTGTTTTCTATTGTTTAAAATTTCTTTGTCTTCAAATGGCAAAGGTGCTTCAAATATATTATCTGGAGTTATATCCATTATTCTCAGACTGCTTCTGTTTGCTACGTTAGCTTTACTCAGATCTGGAAAATTTGTTTTGGAAGTTGATTTACTTTTAGATGAACTCGAGTTTGATGTGTTAACTTTGATTTCCGATTTCTTGGTAAAGCCACCCTTAGTACTCGAATCTTTACTGATTTTTGTATTTCGAAATTGTTCATCTAACAAAGACATAATTTTGATTTTTAAATCGAAACCAGGTTTAATAATTTCTTCGCCCCATCGCCAGAAACTTTCCATCGCTGTCGGTTTTCCTTTAGGTGTACTTACTTCTTTCGTACTTTCGGTTTTTGTCGTAAAATCGTTACAATTTGCATTCGTAGTTTTCATTTCCACATTTTCATTACATCCAAGTTTTTGTGAATCAGTTGACTCAATTGGATGTGCTAAATCCAGTTGTGCCACAACTACGGAATTTGCATAGAAGTTCTTTCTAGTATTCTGTTGTATTTGAACATTTCTGTGTTTGACAGCAGATTCTCTCTTGATTTTCGACATTTTTTCGAGGTTTTCTAAACTGCACTGAATCGAATTATTTTTAAGATGTTGAGTACGATCCTGGATAGTCATTGGGAGATTATGTAGTGAATCCGAATTTTGCCTGTGCCAAAGTTTGTTAATTATTCTCTTAAAATAATCTTTGGGCACTGCTCGTTGCTCTTGGGCCGCTACTCTAACTTCAAGTGCTTCTAGTCTAGACGTCAGATCTCGAATTACCCAATTATCATCGTTGATCCTCACTGTATGCGAATTTCGAGAAGACTCTTTACGTGTGGTGCGCCCGTCAGCATCAGCTGTTTTAGTTTTAGTATTATTACAGCTTCTAGGCCAAGCATTCTCTACTTTTGCTGCTGGTGTTGGAGCTATAATTGGTCTTTTTTGCGATTCTATTAAGAGTCCAACCATTCCGCAATGTTGGCACAAGCAAGGTTTCTCATTATCTTCATCCCGTCTCTCTAATTTTTGGCAAGCTAGAAGATTTTTTAACTTATCATAGTTATTAGCAGCCGCATAAATTTGTTGCGTGTGTGCACATTCACCTTCAAGATCTTCCATGGAATAATGTGTTCCATCATGTTTGCAGTGTAACATATTACACTCTAACGTAGGAACAAAATGTTTTTTATAGCGTTTAATGTCGTTGTTGTTCGAAGAGCCATCTCCAATTTGACTAATGCTTTCTTCTAAATGTTTTAAAGATTCTTTAATTTCTCCAACGAGGGGTTTTAAAACAGCTATAGGAGTTGAGTTTGCATACGCTTTTCCTACTTTATACTTTAAAATATCTGTATTTGCAGTAGGATTTTCTTTATCTAACGCTACATGATGACTACATTCTGGTGGAGCACTCATAACGGTAATGTTATTTCGCGGACTTCTTGCATTCTCAGGTCGGTTCAATCTGCGTGTACGCAGTTCTCGTTCTTTGTGTCTGGTATGTTTACTATCCGTACTACGATCTGTTTCATGCATCTCATTTATGGTGTTTATCTTTGAAGCAGCAGCTTTCCTCTTACATTCATCTATAAGTTTTTTCTTGTGTTGTTTTTCTCTTTCCATTGAAGCTATTAAGTTTCGTACTTCGCTACTTTTAAAAGCTAAGGTATTACTGGTGTCTAAACCTCTAACAAAATCTAAATCTGTTGGTCTTACAATTGTTACGTCCAAAAGGTCTGAATTTATTCTCGCCGGTGAAGCAATTAAGTGCTTTAAGCTATCTGCAATTTCCACTTCTAAGGATAGCTCCACATTTTCCTTAGAAGAATCCACTAAATGAGGTAGTTTTACGGAACTGCTTATGCCGGAAGCTGGATGGGTGTCCGAAGTTCCTTCATAATCGTAATTAAATATTTCTTCCTCATCTCTGCTATAACATATTTTGTCATTTGGCGATTGTAGTTTATTTAAACGGTTTGCCATTGTAAGTTAGGAGCACCAGCCAATTTTGTTTAAAGTGCATGTTTTCACTTACACCATCGACGAATGATTTTACAAGAGCTCAAACTTGAGATCTACATTTCAAAAGTAACCTGTCAAACTATAATTTATAATGTCACTATTTTAAATCAAGATGCAAAACCGAGAATGAAAACAGCTGATTCGTTTTTCAGTTATTTATTCAATTTTACATTTTCTGTCAATTTCAACTATGTCTGGTGTTAACATTCGCTATGAAATTGGTAAGATCTCGTGTAGTACTAGAAACAATACTTAATAAATTATATGTTAACAGCTAGCAGCGGTGGATCAATAAAATATTATGAAGATAGCTCTCTAAATACAACAGAGGCTCCAAACTTAGCAAATGTCATAGCGGGAGAAATTGTGAACGAGATTTTAGAAAACGCTTTGGATATTGCCACCCGAGCCAGCGAAACAGGTTGGGACTTAAATAAATAATTTTTGTATGTTGGTAAATAATGTTTCAGGTATACATTGGAAAGAAATAAAAGAATCACGTAGTCATCACAGAGCTACTATGGAGGAATCACATGTCAATGGAAACGATCCAAAAAATACAAAACAGAAAGTAAACGAATCGAACAGGGACAATATATGTTCGAATATTGTTGGTGATATTGTAGAACATATTGGAATACCTTCAGCACCAGATATCTCCGATATAATCGATGGCCTAAGTAACATTGTCGTAAATCAAGAGACAGAGCAAGACAAACAAAATATCGATTTTGAAATGAAGAAACTTCTTACAGAAATGCTGTCACCACCCTATGAAATTGTAAACTACGACAATTTACCTGCCAAAGGTGGTATTGGTGATCAGCCCAATGAAATATCTGACCGTATAGCCCACGAGCAACCTTTCGAACCTGAGGTATCCAGGACTGTTGAGAAAAAGTCCCGTGTTACGGATTTGGTAAAAAATTCCCCACAAATAATTTCAGAATACTTGATGATGGATGATCTAGCCAAGCAAACTCAAGAAGAATGGGAGGAATCCACAGAACAAATTCTTCAAGTGATCGAACTAGATCACGTTAAGCCCGGCGAAATACCATTCCGAGTTCCCAAATCAATTTTCCCGGAAAACATAACTCTACCGACAGTTGACGATGAAGATGACCTAATTCAGATGCCTTCAGATGATGCCATGGACATAGTTGACCTAAGCTCTAATGCTTTTAGAGAAGAAGAAAGGCAGTTAAATAATGAAAATAGTACTGGAGCAAAGGGAGACGATACAAAAAGTGATAATTTCATTATAATCAGCAAACCGTTTGAAGAATCTGCCAGTTACGGAGAAGCAGTTGAAAGTATTACTGCAAATCAGAAACTACTTATTACAGAAAATAATCAACTTGTGGAGCAGGAGAAACCCAAAAAGAAAAAATGTAATTTTGGAACAAGATTATGGGGATTTCTTAAAAAGGGACACAAAACTAGCGATCAAGGTTCATCAACATCTACATAAAATTTTGTTTAATGGCATAACTTATATTTATTTAACTATTTAATTAAATTTTTTACATTGATATTACTTTTATTTACCTGAAAATTTATAACTTACTGAGTGAGTGCATAAGGACTGCAGTATGTAGATTTATTAATCCAATTCAATATCAATGTAAATATATTGTAATGATAATTATAAATAGCTTCGATTATTAGGAATAAGATAATGTGAAAATGCGATAAATCTGATAACTGAACTTCTGCATTATATTTTTACATTACAATCTAATTATTTTGAATTTTCGTGTACCCTTTTGCTACACAGTTATAGCATCGTTTCAAAAGTGCGCGACTAAAAAAGCAGTACTACTGACCAAATTTAGACTTCCAAAGCAACTGAAGTTACATATCCTACAAGAATGTGATCTTGACCACCCCTCCAGTACATCAGCTATTTTAAGAATATTTGGGCCGTATGTGTGGTGTTTGCGTTGTAATATTTAGGCCAGAAAATAGAAATCGGCGTTGCCAAAGTTAGCAGCGTCTTAATTTTACAAAGTTTCAATTTTAAAACTACACTAACGCCATCTATTCATATAAAAGCTCCGGATAACGAACCTCGGGGTCCCACTTCTCGTCCATCGTGCAAGAAGGAAAGTTTTCAGTTACATCATCAAAATGGTAAGTAACATGTGTGTTTCTTTACATAGAATTTGAAATTATGTTAGTTACCTGCAACCTTTGTGCTGATTATTTACATTAGTGGTAAAGAAATTAAAAATGTATATATGGCACAGGTTAAATAGGTAAAAATTATAATTATAATATATATATGTAAATTCTTAGTGGTTTGATAAACTATTTACGAACACTTTTAATTAAAAGTATAATTTTTTTCTTAGTAGTTTAGAACACAATCAAATAAATTTTTATCGATTTTTGTTTTTAAATAGATTAGTTTAGTTTCCTCTATTTTACAGGCGGACCTTAGTGCCAGGGATGTTGAAAGTAAGTTGCGAAGGCAATTATAAATCGTTATAATATTATGTCGCTTGCTCAAAGCAGTAACTATATATTTTCGTGTGTAAACTATTCAACGCTTGTTCTATTTTCGTTCTCCTTCTTATATGGGAAGGCGGACGGCTTATGCGTAATATAAACTGGCCAAGTTAAAAATATCCTAATGGCTTTGCCACTCTTAACAGTTGCTGAATGTTCTACATTTTTAAGTCGAAGTTATGTAATAAATATGTCGTGTACTTTCAGGGGCCCAATTCGTCTTTTCCATTTATGACTTCGAAGGAAATGGCACCGCTGATGCGGTTAACTTGGGTGACATGCTCCGCGCCCTTAACCAAAACCCCACATTAGCTTTGATTGAAAAATTAGGAGGCACCAAGAAGAAGAGTAAGAGAGTAGGAGATCATTCACTAAAATGATATCTAATCGACGCTATATTTACAGACGAAAAAAAACTTAAAGTAGATGAATTCCTTCCAATCTTCAGTCAAGTTAAGAAAGAAAAAGAACAAGGCGCCTTCGATGATTTCTTGGAATGTCTCAAATTGTACGACAAAGAAGAAAACGGCAAAATGATGGCTGCTGAACTTAATCACATCCTTCTTTCTCTTGGTTAGTAAACGCCTTTTAGTAATTTCTTTGATATCGTCTATAAACAAAATAAATCTACCGATTTAAGAATTTAGAACTCTTTTGATACGAAAAATACATTTCTGTTTTTAGTAAAAAACGTTAAACCATAGTTGTTGATATTAATTTTTATTCTAAATTGCAATATTATGCATCTTTCTATTTTGAATTAGCTATGTAAAACATATTTTGTAAAATTATAATTTCAAACAGTTTAACTGGTTAAATCATAAGCTTTATAGTATTATAATACATTAATAATGCATTAACAAGATTTTTTAGGAAAGAGTCATTTAAGCTACACATCAACAACATTGCTAGATTTGTAAAGTAATTTAATTTTTTCTTTTATAGGTGAAAGGTTAACAGACGACGAAGCCAAAGTTCTGCTTGCTGATTGTATGGATGAACCTGATGACGATGGTTTTATTCCATTCGAACGTAAGTGTCTCCTGCATTGTAAATATCTCTAAAGATATTCCACTGCATTGAACTTTCCAGTTTCGATTATAATATATCAAAATCAAGCTTAGTAGAATACGAAAGTGCAATAATAATATTTAAAACTTTTACTTTAGATGTTGTTAAAATGTATATAGGATATGTAGGTACTTTAGAAATTACTTTTTCAATTTCAGCTTTCCTTAAGAAGATGATGGCATAAAAGCACACTTATATTAAACATACTTCCGTCGTAAGTAGTTTCGACAACTCAATTTGCCTCCGCTTAGCAGCGTTTTTATTTATTTATTTATTTAGTTCAATCGAAGTATTTTTTTATTGCATCACATGGAAGTTGAAGTCAAGCAGTAAAATATTTCAATACGTACTTCCAATTCAACGTTTTAGTAATTTATTACGCTTTAGCTACATGCGCTCGTAGTGTTCTGTTTGCTATCTATGTCTAGTAATTGTAATTTATTCTTTACAGCCCTCTTCAACAGTGTGCCATGTGAAACATCATATAGACTGTTAAGGACGCATAACATCTATTTCATTCTAAAGTCAGTTTCCAGTACTGAAAACTGCATCAATACATTCAAACAACTACGTGGTGAGGGACCTCAACACATTTTCTGCGCATATAATTTTCCGTTAAATGTATATGTTAAGTTTATTTCTAAAATAAAAAATACTCTCTTTATTTTCACTTTATTTTCCTGGATATTATTTTGGGCATTTGTTGTATTACATATTAGTAATAAAATACGTAAATCCAGTGTATTTATTTTATGGATCCTGTGATGCTCATCCACACATGATAAATTGGTTGCTATGTGACTTTAATACTACCCCCCCCCCTTCCAGGAACCGTTTCCGCATTACTTCAGAGGGTGCGGGCGTCTCTTACACACTAACAATTCATGAAACACGCACCCTAAACTTAACTAAGTGAAATGCGGTCGCCTCAGCCGGGATTTGAACACCCCAGCCGATCGGCCGCATTTCACTGTGACCTCGAGTGGCAGTGCGTATTCGCACTGCATCGGGGTCCCGATGTAATTCTATCTGCGATGGATGATTTAAGTCAAAATTGTATAATTAATTAATGATAACGAATTTTCTTAGTTTTGAAGACAACGATTAAGTTTGAGCAAATCAAAACTATCTGTTAAGAATGGAATTTTAAATTACCTATACATTGTGAATGGGCTTTCTATGAACTCATAGACTGCACACCTCAAATTAATAATTTGTTTCATCTCCTCTAAGGAATTTGACATGTATACTTCAAATTTCACATTTGTAAACTAATGAAGGTGTTTATTTATTATTGGAGCTTCCACAGGCCTATGTACTATGTACAATAGGGTCCGACTCTGCTGGTGCGTAACCGTATTTACCCTGCGTGATTTGTGGTGTGTGGGCACTTCTGGAGGCTTGTTACTCCTATAATGCAACCTAACACGACAAGTGCCATTAGTTTGATCCCCAATGGCAAATGAAAACCAGGACCCAGTACCGACCACACAGGGAAGTAGAAAAATTTTCTGACCCTTGGAATGATTCGAACCTGGAAGCGTTTAGACTAAACTAATAAAGGTGTAGATTTATAAAATTCATACTAATTAGTATATAAGGAGTGTGGCCACACAGTTTTAACTCAATGTTAGTGCGCGCCTTCTCATCTACCCTTTGTGTCCCACAATAATTACTCCCAGTGGAATAAATTGAAATATTACTATAGTACACTGAAAGTCTGGCTTTCAAAGCAATCTTTCTAGAGACGCTCCTGCATTGTCATTTAGTCTTAAGCCTTTTACGTTATTTTACTTACAATATCAATTAGATGTCTGTGAAGGTGTACGAATTCTCCTTCCTCATTTCCTACTTACCAAAACATATCTTTATGTAAAGAAGAAAGTGTGGCAAATGAAATTCTTTATTTAGATAGCATATTAGTATTTTTTAGATACGAAGCAGATATTCTCACTTAGCGATAGCTACATGTCTTAAGCTAGCTCCACCAACTACACATCTTAACAGTACTTGTACACAATCTGCACAACTTTATCAAGCAAGCCAAAAACTAGCTTTGGCCAGTATAGCAAAATTAGTTACTCTTTGATATGTATTAAAATCAAAGTCAAGTAAAGACAAATGTTTTGTTGTAGTTTCTTCTGTGTACAGCCAACCATTATTGAAAATTTTGTTGAATATTCTGTGTAATGCAACATAAAATTACACTAAGGTATTGGTTATTGAATTTTAGAAAGATGTTCATATTACAAAATAATTTATTAAGTAAGTGTAGTACTATTAAATACAGTGATTTATATTTCCCGCGGAATGAGAGGCGTGCTAAATTTGATGCATTGTAGGGGTGCTTTAGTGGTTGATGAGCTAGCCACATGTCACTTTACCGTGGTTCTGTCATTGTATTCAGTTATATAATAAAGCACTCAGATGAAAATGAAAATCCCTCCAAGTGTTTCCTTAAATTTCATGTAGGTGCAGTACTACAAATTTTGTGCGAGTTGGGTAACAAAGAAGACGATGGATGCTCACAAAATCAGTGAATGGCTTTTGCACTAACGGTCCTGCATCGCTACAAAACTGATGACGATGAGTACCTAAATCACATTGTGATTGTCGACGAGACTTGGATTTCGTACAACCAATCCACAATCAATGCACTGGAAGCATGCGAGTTCTCCTAAAGTCATAAAACTCAATCAAACGTTCGAGAACTGAAAGCTTATGGCTGCTGTTTCTTGGGACAGGAAAGGCGTATTGTTGGTTGTTTTTCTGGAACGCAGTACGACAATTAATGCAGACATGTATTGTGAGACTTTAGGAAAGCTGAGAAGAACGATTCAGAACCACGGGCGAGGATTGCTGATCTCTGCAGTAGTGCTTTTACATGCGCGCAACTCATTGTGAAATATAGAGATATTTTTTACCACCCTCATAGTCACCTCTTTCTCCCCTTAAAATTTTTTAAGAATCAGCGACCGTTTTCTCGATGACGACGACATCAAAACGACGATACAAAATTGGTTTTTGTCACAGGTGGCAACCTTCTATGACGAAGGTACAGAAAGCTTGTATCACGAAACGACAAGTATTTAAATTTGAATGGTGTCTATATAGAGGCATAGGTTAAGGGCGTATCTACAATTTAAATACAACAATTTTATTTTACTTTATATTTTTGCTTTACGTCAGATCGACCCGTAACCCGTAAGCCTCGTATCAGACACTCTTCAACTAGTAGACTATCGCCTGAAAAAATATTTACACACTTTGAAAATTGGTTAATTTGTTAATTCCACTACGATTACGTTCATGGAAAACGGTGTTAGAGAAAAATGAGTTGAATTACATCTAGAAATTTTGCTCGAGTTTGAAAATCGTTTAAAACTAATTGAAAAATTTGCGGAAGTGGATGGGGACAATATTAAACATTTACTAATTTTGTTGGGTTTCAGCTGTCTAGTTTTTGCTACAGTACGGTGTGTGTGGTGGTAGCTCAGTTGGTAGAGTGCTGTCTTTCTGAGTAAAACCACAGAGGACATAATTGTCCTCTGTGGTAAAACTTTGATTCTGGCTTGGGTTCGAAAGCTAAACACTACTATGCAGATTTATAAAATTTTTGTCTGCAACCCGCTATACACAATTTCCCAATCCGGCTTGCAACCTTGGGATCTTAATTCTAAAAACCTTCTCTGGAATTTCTGTCGTTCGGATTCGACGTTAAACTGTAGGTCCTCCGTGTTTCTACCTTAGCGCTGAGGAGAAACACGTGGCAGAGAAGAGACCGATGTCCAGCAGTGGGACAAAAAGGCTATCAATGATAATCAATGATGACGGTTGCACCAATGGGTGCTTCTTTTGGTAAATAATCATATAATTAAAATCACCATCGGTGCTGTTAATTACTACAGTAAGCGATTAATTTGCCCATGGCTAAGAAAAGGGGAGAGAGGAAGACCAAAAATGAGGTGGGCCGACGACATAAAAAGGCATGCGGGATTGACTTGGAAGAGAAGGGCGGACAACAGAAACAACATGGAGGAAACTCGGGGAGGCCTACATCCAAAAATGGATTGAAGAAGGCTGAAAGAAGAAGAAAGAAGAACTACAACTAATTTCTATACTATATACAATTAAATTTTTCAGATAGGGTAATTGGACTGCTGCTTAAATAGTATCTCAAAAGGTTGTGTTTGCTAATAAGACTATTCACTAATTTCATCACACTCTTCATAATTCAGCGAAATTCCACTGAATAAATTAGAGTTACTTGAAGCAGAAAAATGTAATTGTATTTAGAATGTATATTTTCATAATAATAATAGACTCAGTTTCAACAAGACATTTACTTTTTGTACTTTATACATATTGCGACATTTTACATGTCATTTTCAGAACCATTTAATAGTGTAAACATTTGTAGTTAAGGGAACAGCACACTGGATTTCGGACATCCATTTGAAGTAATAAGTCCGATAGCCTGATCCTTTGAGATAGTCAGTGTCAAGTTTGAACAAGTTGTGACTTGTCAAGCGGCTTCCAGAGCCGAAAGAGTGAGGTCGTGTTTACCGTGTCTGTCGAGCATCATGGATTTTGAACAACGCGTGAACATTAAGTTTTGTTTAAAGTTGCAAACAAATGCCAAAGAAGCTCATGAAATGTTAAAATCAGTATATGGCGATAATGTGGTGACTCTGAAGACTGTTTACAAGTGGTATGAGCGATTTAAAAGCGGAAATGAGTCGGTTGAAGACGAGAAACGGTCAGGATGTCCTTCGACCTCAAGTGCGATTAGAGTTCGTTCCAAGGAGAAAAACTGTAAACTCCGAATATTGCAAGGGCGTACTGCAACGTTTGTGAAACGATGTACGGAGAAAGAGACCAGAAAAATGGGCCAATGGCTTCCTACTACATCACGACAACGCGCCGTGCCACACCTCGCTTCTGATCCGCGAGTTTTTGGTCGAAAATAAGGTTCCTGTCTGTCCACATCCGCCTAATTCTCCGGATTTCGCACCATGCGACTTCTGGCTCTTCCCAAAAATGAAAACCGTGATGAAAGGAAAACGTTTTGACACCATTCCCGGCATAGAGAGGGCAACGACGGAGCAGCTGAAGGGCGTTCCGAAAGAAGCCTTCCAGAAATGCTTCCAAACATGGAATCACCGTTGGGATAAGTGCATCGCTAGCCAAGGAGAGTACTTTGAAGGAGATTAATTTAAATTTGATGTAACCTTATTATTTCGTTCGTAATAAAATTCATTCACCGTATTTTTTGATCAGACCTCGTAGTTAGATTTTTCTGGGTGTTTGTTTTTGTATGAGCGTATGTGTTGTTTGTATATGGTATCAAAATGTCTAATTGTTGACCTATGTATACATAATTACACTGTGAACAGTGTCATTTGTAAATACCTGATTTTAACAAATTGTTAGTTCCATCTTTTGCGTTGAATAAGGTGTGGCATGTATTTTTTGTTATTTTGTAAGTTACTTTAAATGTACGTATTTTGAATATAATTTTAGCAATTTTCTCCGATATATCACCGCAACAAGGAATTGAAATATATTTAACATTTTCAAAGTGGTCTTTTGAATATATTTTTTGAATTGCTAATTTATAATCTTTCTATTTATTAGTGTAGTGTGTCAATCAGTTTTGTGTTGTATCCAATACTGTGTGCAATTTGATTAATAATCGAAATCTCTTTGGTGTAAGCACTGCTACTTTAGGATTAATTTTTATGTTTAAGTCTAAATAATTAATACATGTGTTGTGTTCTGTTTCTAATGTAAAGTTTATGTTTGAGTGTAGAGAATTAATAAACGTTAAGAAATCACCAATAAACTCAAATCAACTATTAAAACATGCTAAAATACCAGCAACGTAACCGAACCAAAATATAATTGTCGAAGATTGATTTGACTCGAAAATTCGATCTTCTAAATATGCCATAAATATATAAGCTAAAAGTGGTGAAATTCGACTTCCCATTGGCAAACCGTCTTATTAATGCAAAGTTCGAATAATTGAAGCAACTCATTTCGTTTTGTTACTTCAACAATTTTGTTGATAAAAATATTATTTAACAGAGGAATACACTCTTGGGGAGGTATTTGTGAAAACATATTGGTGACGTCGAAACGAACTAGTTGGTATTGTGATGTTAAACTTAAGCTGGACAACTTAAAGATTAATTCAAAATAATTTTTAACTGAATATTTTGGTGTGTATTCTAAACTAGTAACTATAGTATTTAATACATTTGCTAACATGTGGCTGAGTGCGTTTATGTATGATACTACCGGTCTAATAGGCATTTGGGGTTTATGTATTTTTGTTAAACCGTATAGTTTTGGTTATTGTGGTTTTGAATGTATTATTTTTCTTTTCTCATAATCTGTTAAGGCAACAATGCAGTCATTTAATGTTTTTTTTACTTTATTGTGAAATTTTTTCGTGGGATCTCTATTTAAGGTTTCTAAATTTGAACTCGTTATACAATTATTAATTTTTGTATGTAACCATCTTTATTATAATAACTAAAGCATTACCTTTATCTGCTCTAACAGAAATTAGATTGTTTGTTGTTATTTTTTCTTTAATTGACGCAAGCAATAAATTATTATGTTTGTTTGTATTATAATTTGAATGTTTGTCTGTTGTTTACATGTCTTTTAATGAATCGGTAATTTGAAATTTTGAAATGTTTTTCTTTGAGAATATTTTCTGAATTTCCTGCTAAACTTTCTTTAATATTGTTAGTGAATTTTGGGAGTGGATAGAATTTGAATCCTTTATTTAGATATTTTACTTCCTTGTGATTAAGCTCTGTTTGATGATTTTTTTTATTCATTTATACTACCGTCCCCCCCTCCCCGGAACCGCTTTCGTACTACTTCAGGCGGGCGTCTCTTACATACTAGTCATTCATGCAACATGCACTCTAAACTTAACTAAGTGAAATACGGTCGCCTCGGCCGGGGTTCGACCACGCGGCCATTTGGCCCTGTTTTTACTGTGACCTCGACCGACAGCGCGTATTCGCACTTACCCATCGAGGTCCTTTATGTTTGAAGAATTTAGGAAACGAAGATGGAAATTTATGATGGTGCTGAGTTTTGCATACTTTTTTAGTACACGTGTATTTTGATCTTATCTTAAAAGTTTGTGTTTCTGTATTGTGTATTTTTTAAATTTTAATTTGCTAACTAATTCTCTAATGTCATTGTCAAAAACGTTAAATTCAATTGGGTGTAATTTGTATGTGAGTGCTGTGTGAAGTACCTTTAAATGAATGTGCAAGTTGTCTCTAACTCAGAACCATTTCTTTGATTCTTCTTTCAACCATCTTAGCTTAGCGTTTTTAATGATCTCAGTTATGAAATTCTTGGTTCTTGTATTGATGTTAATATAGTTTGAAATAAGTTCCTTTCTTAGACATTCTTGATTAAATCAAACATTCTGTGCTGCTAATCCATGTTTTAGCAAGATCTTATATACTTTAATAATAGGATAAACATGTACGCTAGAGTTTATTACTATTAGACAGTATGTAAATTATAATTCTAATACCAGCAGCATCACATCAACAACGTTTCTATATAGCAGCAGTTCAAACTTAAAGAATATTTCAGATATATGTTAATAATATATAGAATCTTTTAGGACAATTTTAAGGTAATTCTGCGAAGTTGATTGCCAATTTTACATCTCCGAAAAAGGTAAACATACCTATCGCTATTTAAGCGAAACGATCCTATATTTATAGAACGAATTTAACCTTAATCATGTAGTGGGGTTTTAAACTGCATATCCCTCTACTTACGATACGGTTTTAGACTTGGTGCAATGCGTATAAAGTTCTTTGCAAGTCTACACTCACATCACTTTTTGTCGATCATTCTAAATTACTGGTGATATAATGGTGAGTTAGAATCCCGTGCATGTTCCTGTATTGAATAGAATATTTCCTGCACTGAAGCCATAGCGATACGTATAATGTATATAATAATATTAAAAATGAAGAATACCTAAATATGCACTCTAAACACAGTGTTAGATAGTAAAATTCAGAACGTTTTCCTTCAACAGAAATTTTTAGAAGACAGTAATTTCTAATACCTCCAGAAATCCATTGTAACAAGTTTTCCGTTTACAATAAAAACTACAGAAAAATACGTTGTATGTTGTTACCTTTGTTTTTATTATTAATTTTTCTTCACAAAAATTATTTTAATTTTACAGGCAGACCTGAAAGAGAGCGAAGTTGAAGGTACGTATTTGATTATGTTATGACGAAGAAACGTGAATTATTTTTAATTTAATTCAAAATTATTAATTTTTATGATATTTTATTTAATATTCTGCAAACTTCCTTGATCATGAAAACCAAAAATATGTCATCCGTATTTTTAAAAATTGATTGGAATAGTTTCTGCTGATTACTGCAGACTGTAATCTAATTTTATACAGAGCATATAAGGTGACGTACCTGAATACTGCAGTGATCTAAAAATAATTGTCGGCAACGGTTTCTGATGACCTCTGATAAATTTTTGTTGCTAAATCTGTTGTACAATACAATCTAACCAATTAAGCAACTGTGCGAAATTTATTAGCTGTTTTAATTTTTTGATTTGGATTACCCATTTGAATAATACTATTTTAAAAATTTGTAAGCTCGTTTAACAAAAACGTGACCTTAAGGACTTTTTTGTGGTTGTGCTTATGAAGGAAAATCTTAGTATGCATCTCTTATGTGTAAAACGTAATCTATAGATTTGTAGTGGACATTTTGTAGGCAAGGCACAAGCGAAGTCGTGTTTGTAAATGTAAATAGCTTGATCGGGATTATTATACAACCCATATATGCTTTTAATAGTTAATTGTTTCTACAAATATTGAATTTTTTATTTGTAGACGCAGAATTTGCATATGATATTTATAAGGGTATGGATAATCTGTTAGATGGAACGCAACTTGGACAATTTCTTAGGGTGCTTAATTTAAATCCGAGTTTAGAATCGTTGGAGAAATGGGGACAAACTAAAAAACCAGGTAAGGATGATACAATACAGTTTTTCAACAAGATGTATGTCTCGCTAGGTTTGTTTAATAAATTATATATCATTTGCTGAAGGAATAAATATTGCACGTCTTTAATTAGTTCATAATTTGTGCTGTTTATACAGGATGGGCCAATGAAAACGAAACCGGCCCGATTTTTCATATTTATCGGCATTTTTTAAAAATTCGCTCGGACCCATCAATTTTTGTTTTGAGGGGAAAACTTTTTGCGTTTATTTTCAACTTTGTCACTTCAACATACTAGGGGTGGTGAGCTTCGCCCCTAAAATTGTAAATGGGGATGGAGGACGAGTGATATATCATTTTAAAGGGCATTAAATTCTCGTTTTAATGCTTCCTAGTTTTTCAAATTCGGATGAGTTGTTTTCGAGAAAATGCTTTTTAAAGTTAGTAACCCGCCAAAAACCAATAATTCATCATTTTTCGCTTTTTTTAAATTTACACCAGTAATGTTTTATTGATTAAGACAGTACAGGTTTATTCTACTGCAGAAAGGGTATTAATAATTGAACTATATTATGAAAACGGTAAATCCGCTAATATTACAGCTGAGTTATTTAATGAACAAAGTCCTAATAAGCATGTTAATCGAAACTAAGTTCTTGAGATAGTAGCCAAATTTCGGGAGACGGGAACGGTGGGAAATCGAAAGCGAATGGTATAAGCTGAAAATCGAATAGTGGGAAATGAAGCTATGGAAGTTGCACTTCTGGGTCGCGTCCATCGCGATCCTACTTTAGGTACCCATAAGTTGAAAACAATTGTTGGCATATCCCGTGCTAGCATTCGAAGAATCTTAAAAACCCATAAATTCCATTCGTATAAAATCCACCCTGTTCAAGAATTAAACGAAGATGACTTTGATAGACGTTTGTATTTTTGCGAGGGTATAAGTGAACGGATAATTAATAACCCAAATTTGCTTTTCAACATCTGTTTTTTGGATGAGTATTCGTTTTTTGTGAACAGGATTTTTATTCGCCATAATTGTCGCTATTGGGCCGATGAAAAGCCACACATATTTCATGAAGTTCACACTCACAATCCACAAAAATTAAACGTGTAGGGTGGAATTTATGGCGATCGCGTTGTTGGACCTTTTTCTCTACCACGAAATCTAACAGGAGAAATGTATTTGGATTTAATACGAGATCATGTTGATCCCGCAATAACTGAAATTATGGAACAAATTGACCGTTATAATGTGAATGAGTTGATGTTTCAACAAGACGGAGCACATCCACACTATGCTCTTGCTGTTTGTCAGTATCTGGGCGAAACATTTCCTGGTAAATGGATTGATCGAAGCGGAGCAGTGGAGTGACCTGCGAGGTCACCAGATTTAATCCCTTTAAACTTCTTTCTGTAGGGCCACATAAAAAGTAAAATCTATAGTACTCAGCCAGAATCCTTAAATGATTTGCATCAACGGATCAACAACGAATGCCAGCAAATCACCCCAGAAATGCTTCAGATCATCCGAAACCATTTTCAACAAAACCTGTTCTACAGCATGGATGCTGGAAGTCAACATTTCGAACATGTAATAAAGTGAAAGTTACGTTAAATTTCTTAATCAATAAAACGTTACTGGTGTAAATTATGGTAAAAATAAAAAATCATAAATTATTGGTTTTTGGCGGGTTACTATCTTTAAGAGGCATTTTCTCGAACACTGCCAATCAGAATTTACAAAACTAGAAAGAGTTAAAACTAAAATTTATTGCTCTTTAAAATGATGTATTACTGGATCCCTTTTCCCATTTGAAATTTGAGGGGTGGAGCTCACTACCCCGAGGAGGCTGAAGTAACAGGGTTGAAAATAAACGCAGAAAGTTCCCCCCTCAAAACAAAAATTGGGCGGCCTGAGCGATTCCTAAAAAATGACGATAAATTTAAAAAATCAGGTCTGTCGTTTTCATTAGCCCACACTGAATAATGCTGTAATCAAAGACGCAGACCTATGTCGAAGATCAAATGTTCCATATATACCCACAAATTACAGTTACAACCATAGATTTTAATCATAATTGTCATGATCCAATCTGTTGTACAAAATTTGACAATATGATTGACAGGAAATTAATTTTACATTATACACTCAGGGAGAAACAAGAAGGTTTTTTTCGAGGTGTAAGTTTGAGGGCCTCAAATACACCAAGTAAATGACCTTCTCGCCTGACATGTATATAATATTTTTTTCTAACACCAAAACAGAGAATTGGTTTTGGTTCCCCCATACTAAAAGATAACAGTAGACAATATCTTCCCAAGAGATGACATTTTTCATGACAGGAAAAATTTTTTGTCCCTAAAAAAATCGGAAAATAACAAATTTTATTACGGGTTTTTGTGACAGGAGATTTAGATCAGGGTTGCTTGCCATTGCCTCCATGTCTTCAGCCATGTATTCATCTTCTGTTTTCCATTACTGCTCTAATTAAAAATGCAAATCTGCGTGAAATATTACGATTTTGGAAATGTTTTCAGATGATTTAGTTTATTTAATATTTGTTAACAGTACGCGCCCTAATTACCGTAGATACAATCGTCGCCGCTCTCACGATAATTTTCGGTAAAAAATTAATGTAATAGATGAAACTTTTTTTGAAGTTATTTTTAGTGTTAGAAATGTTAATATGTGAACTACAGCAAGAAAATGTTTCTTCTGCCCTTGGATACGGTATCTGCCGGACGAAACATATCACATTCTTCCCTTGTTTCACAAATAACTATTCCACGACTTCAATAATAGAAGCAATAAATAATGCATTATGATAGATCGGAACTACACTACAATATTTAGCGGCTGTTTAGTAGTTTTCATGTAACAAATACCATGACAGCTGATAAAATTTGAAAAGAAATTCACTCGGATATTAAGAATCAAAAATATTCACAATATTCCTTCGTTTCAATATTAGACATATAATGAAAACTCCCTAGATAGTTTTGTGTGTATGTTCCTGTAGAATCGTCAACGCTGTAAATGTATACACTTACTAGCCAGTGTATACACATACTGATTTGGGAAGTAAATGTATTTACAACCAATCAAATATAAAATTTTACTAGTATACGTCTGCACACCACAACGAAATGATTATGAATTCGCTCTCCTTTTATTTTCATTTATATTTTGAAATTATATATATTTTATTTTCCTGCTTTATTATGTTATCTTTTCATTTCATTTACTACTGTACAAAAACGAATTTTGAAAGTGTATTTATTTTACTTGATCTAACCGTTGATCGAATATCATTCAATCAACGATATAACTGAATTTTCCTAAATTCATTAAATAAAGTACTTAAAAATTGACACTTGCGAATTATATTACTCCATGACTACCTATTTCCTATCAACTGTATTTTGACAGATCATAGTAAGAAAGATATGACCAAAAGTGAATGTAAAAGGAAAATACACAAATTTGCTTTTGAAAATCAAAATTTCATATTTTGCATGAACATTCAAGTAATCTTGTTAATTACGTCCATCAACGATATTCTCATTTTGTTATTAGTCATTAAAATCCATTTTTATATTCAGTTGATATTTTTACTAATCTTTTGTGACAGATACACATACAAGGAATAGTAAACATTTTTACATTGAGTTGATACTTTTTACTGAAATCTTAGGTAAATATATACAATGACTATTAAGTGTAAATATTTACTACACTTGAAGCTTTTACTGCAACATGTATTATATTATCCTTTTTATGATGCTTTATTTTTGTCACAGTTTTTGTAACCTAGAAACCGAATTTTTCTATAAGTCATAGAAAATACATTTTTCGCTATTTATGCAATGAAATGTTTAAAAAAGTTTGGAAATACGTTACAGCTATAGCGTCAAAACAAGTCTTACTAATTCCGTTTCAGTTATTAAGAACACCATTAGTTATTTTAAATGCAATTTGCCTCTGGTTCATTTTTAATATTATGAAATTTAGAACAGGCATTGATTTGATATTATTTTAACAGAAGGGAAGACGAAAGTCTTTCCATTTTATACTTACCTGAACAAACTCAAAAATGAGCATAAAAATTTACATTGAATATCCGACAGTAACTGTTTCAATTCTACAATCGGTTTATAACATAAAAACGGTTCAAATATTTGTTTTTCTATAAATTAGTATTTTAATTAATTTCTGTATGTTGTTACAGTATTGTTAATTATTATTTGTTTTAGAAGTATAATATACTTTCATTTTATGAAATTATTGAATCTTATACAGGATAACAGATATTTAATTTTGTACAAATAAGATGAGGAGTCAGTTGTTATGTATTTAATAATTTTTTTTAGAAATCTGCACAACGTGGGTGAACTAAACACTCTTAAACCAGTTTTACGTTTACGTTAGTATTACGATCTACTCTGAATTCTATAATTCTAGAATAAACATGAACTAGAAATAGATTCATTTATAACTTGGTCTTTCACGTAGGTAACCAAAAACTATTTTTATTGGTTACTTCTTATTGAAGCAGTATCAAAATCATTTTTATTTGAACGTCCTCGCTCGTATGTTTGTATGTATGATATACGCATTTTACAATATAGGTGAAAAGAAGTTAAAGTTAGAAGATATTCTTCCAATCTACAGCCAATGTAAAAAAGAGAAAAAAGACCAAGGATGTTACGAAGATTTTGTTGAATGTCTGAAGTTATACGATAAAGCAGAAAATGGTAAAATGCTATTCGGAGAACTTCATCATTCGTTGATGGCATTAGGTAAGGCATTTTAAATTTATTTTTTTGTATTAACCTTGTGTTTTCTATTATTTATCATATCATCATTTCTTAATAGGATAGATTGGAGCACCTGTAAGTAAATAAACTTTGGAAAACCT
>JABXWE010029377.1:0-23576 GCA_014611495.1 Limonius californicus | reverse complement strand
CGTTGATTGCACTGCAACAAATTGATGAAATTGGTTTTAAATCGGTTGACTATCCGCCCTATTCTCCGGATTTGCCACATGTGGCTATTGTTTGTTCCCAAAACTCAAAAAACATTTGAAAGGTAGAAGATTTTTGACAAATGACGAAGCAATATGCGCCGTTGAGGAATGGTTTGCAGACCAAGACAAAGATTTTTGTTTAAATGGCTTAGAATTACTATATGAACGTTCTGCTAAATGTACAGAGTGATTTTTTAAAAAGTCAATTGCAGCAAGCCTAGAAAAAAAGCTATTCCGTCTGCAATCAGCTGTAATGAGCTTTGAATGACATTTACCTGTATGTCAAACTGTGTGACAGTTCAAGTAGTTAAATTTTAGCCCAACAAAATGTGAAAATGAACAAGTATTTAGTTGCAACTGATTTGTAATTTATTAAGGTAAGTAAATTACAGGTTTTTCGTCAAGATTTCTTTCTTTCTGTTACAATTGTCAGATTCTAAAGCTTAATATAGACGGGACAATCCCTAGGCTACTGCAATTGACTTTTTAAAAAATCACTTTGTATAAGTCTTAAAGGAGATGATGTTGCATAAATAAAATTTTGTTTTGAAATATTGTGGCGTTTTATATGGTAGGCTAAGTACTTATCAATACCCCCTCGTAGTTATTATTACTTGTAGATAGAAGTATATTTGATTTTCTGTGCTTGATATAAATCAAGTTTCTAATTGCAATAAAGTCTACTGCAACACCCAAGTGCTTGAAAGTGGAGCCAATTTAGTTTACTTTATATTATTTGGTGTGTTACAGCTTCTTACATTAAAACCTTTATTTTGCGTTGGTGTTTAGTAAACAGGATGTATTTATATTGCAGAGATATAATACAGCTTTTTTTTTATACTTTACATTAAAGATTTGCCGTTATTTGAATGATTACTTTTCAAGCAAAAACCACTGGGGATTGCCAAATGCTTAAGTTAGATATTCCGTTGTTAGCCGGCCTTGCGGTGTGGCAAGACTAGTTGTTTTCTGTAATTATATCACCCTTTTTTATATTCCATGTACCACTCAGTAAAAAACTTCACTTTTAGACATGAAAAGATATAATCGTTTAATGGGGTGGTTTAGGCTACCTTGCAGTCAGGCTGTAATACTTAACTTATTCCCAACTGTAGCAACTGCCAAAGAACTATTATAAAGAATTCGGGTGTTCTATAAACATCAACTTCTAGAAGACGGAAGAGATTTTACAACACATTTGAGAATTGTAACAGCTATACATACTCAATATTGGTAAACTGGCGTATTTAAAGGTAATTGTTTTGGGTTATTGGGAGTAAAACCCATTGTGAGAATTGAGCTTTATCTTGATAACTGTCCCATATTTATTAATAGTTATAAACTACCAGACACGTGTTTTGTTTTCCATTTCCAACTTTTATCAAAAATGTTATTGATTATACTATATAGCTTGTCATCTATCCTATTCTATAGTATACCCGCCAAGAGGCTAGGCTAACTCAACGAACAGAATACACAAGTCCATGGTTTACGAGTGTCAAAAATCAATTACAACCGGGACCGACGGTTTTACGTGCCCTCTATAACACGTATGGTTGCACGTCATTATATTGGTTCGTCCATCCGACTACTTACCAGTGCGGATAGGTCTGCAATACGAATACCGTTTGACCGGCTTCGCTATGGAAACGATACAGGATGTTGGCAAACTTTATTTTCACCAAACAAGCCCAAAGAGAGAATATTTAAGAAAAATTTGAAGCAGAGTCAAATGAAAACCTTAAACGGTCCTTAAAAAATGTACCGAACGGAACTATGCTCTACAAGTTGGCAGAAATATGATTTTTGAGATGTAGAAGAGGTTGCTAATGACATATCACAGCAATCATTGAAAATTTTATGACACAGCGGCAGTTTGAAGATGTCAACTCCACTAGAGCACTGCATCAGGGAGGAGCAAAGTTCTGTTATTCGTTTCTTGCACAATGAAGGGTGAAATCCATTGCACTCCATCGTAGAACAACGCTACAGTATGGAAATTCATGTCTGTTACAAATGTATGAATGGAACAACAAGTTCAAAAACGGGATGATTTCCGTATGGGATTCTACCCGATTTGGTCAAACACACTGGGTTGTGACGCCTGGATCGATTGCGTTGGTTGAAGCCTTGGTGAAAGAAAATTGTCGGGATATCCTTGATGTAATCGCTGAAGTTTTGAATATCAGCCATGGTTCTGTGATTCCCATTATGACATCCTCCAGTTCCAAAAAGTGTCAGCAAGGTGGGTGCCTAAGCAACTGAGTGCAGAATTGAAACAACGACATGTTGATACTTGTCAAGAACGTTTGCGACGATATGAAGTAGAAGGGGATGCCTTTCTAGCAAGGATTGTGGCTGAGAATGAATCCTGGGTGCACTATTATCAACCCAAAACCAAGAGAGCAAGTAAAGAATGGCGTCAGACTTCTTCGCCAAAACGGAGGGTTACATGCCTAATGGTGCTATTTTACCAGTGTCGCATACTTAGAACTCCTAAAGAACCGTCTCACACCTTCCATCAGAACAACCATCCAAGATTTGAAGTTTGAGTGTCTACCACATCCTCCTTATTTCCCTAACCTCGACCTGCGAATACCATGCCTTCCGTCCGTTTAAAGAGGCAATAGATGGGAAGAAATATAAGAGCAATGATCAAGTAATTCAGGTGACTCATAACTGGCTGTGCACGCAACCAAAGAATTTTATTCTTCGGGTATTAAAGTGATTCCAAAACGGTGGACGACATGCATAGAGTATAATGGGGACTATGTCGAAAAATTACATACTCGTTTTAGACATTCCTTCAAAAATTTTGTTTAAAAACGGTTTTAAGGTTTTCATTTGGCTCTGCTTCGCATTAATCCGAAAAGTACTGTATTTTCTAGAAGAAACGTGCGCAATACATAGTTTTTACATAAATGATTGTGCCACAGTTAAATTATGTCACTATAGCCAAGTTAAGTTATTATCTGATAGCCAACTATGAAATGCCGCAGCTTAACCTTAGTATTGAGACGTTTATTTATTTTAAGGTATGCTATCGCCCTGGAGAGTACGGCCGCGAATTATGCCCGACCCTATAAGTAAAGATTCGAAAGTAATGTAAGAAAATATTTAAATGTGTGCATCCACTAGGGCGTTTCACATGTAATTTGTTTCTACCCCGAGAACAACTGCCGTGTTAAAATATAAATACCTATTAAATTTTGTATAATGTTTCCTAGAAGTTCGTAAAGTTACATTTTCATGAAAGGTTTAATAGTAAAATATTGTGCAATTATTTCTATAACCTAATGTTAATAATGTAAATCATTTTCCACATTAAGTGAAACAACATACAGCCGTATCATCAAAATATTTACCCAGAACTAAATACCTGTAGGCAATGTTCTATTCAAATTTAAATTCATCACGGCAAATTTAATTTCATCTTACTATACATATAGACCCTATATAATTAAATTTAAGCCCAACAACAATACAATGTTAATTAGGTTGAGATATGTTAAATGTTAATCTAAAAATGCCATATGTATATAACTAGCAATTAATGTTTGACTGCTACAGGGAACAAACTTTAGAAGCGTAAAACACTAGTACAAGATCAACAACTGAGTTTTCATACAATATTATTAATTTGCTAAAGCTTCAAAGCCTTACATCACGTTTATCCTTTGGCGTTGCTCCGAATATGTTTACAAAAATTGCCTAAGAAGGAAATAAAATTTGTTTATTTCATTTTCCAAGTAGTAATATATTGAGATTAAAAATAAACATTCACCCAGAGTTCCACATGCTGCACCTTTTCGATTTCTGCGATTTATCAATCCCTATTACGTATATTTCTGCCCAAGGCCTAAAATTATTCCGAGGATTTATCGATGCCCGCTCTGTGCTAGCAACTAACATATGCGGCTTCCTTCCTTACTGCTGCAAATTCCATTATGACATTGGAACCGGAAACGTCAACAATACACCGTAACATAACGGCCCGGAATCATACACTACAGAGAGAACATCAGTTGCTTCCATATTCCCATTTGGCAGCGGGAAAAATTAGTGCTGCACCGGCTGTGGGTATTTCAGACAGACTGAAACGATGGAATAATAAAATTCCTTTCGAGTTAAATTGCAGCGTACGTTATAACAAAGCTTAATTTACTTAAAAGTTTGCACAAACTCGGAACGAATTCAAAGTGATAACAAAAAGTCAGAGAAAAATTTAATTCGAGAAGCGCAATTCAGTTGTGATGTCGTAACGCTAAACAAAATTTGCCAAATTGAATACTTTAGTTAAAATGATAGAACATAGAAAATGAGAAGAAAATTTGATATCTTGTTTTACGCTTTTCAATCAGGAAATTTTAATCCCCAGAATACGTATAAAGAAAATAACCTCGGAAGCTTTTCCAACGCAAGCCATTGAATGTAAATGGAGTCTTTAACGCTAAAACGCTATTTACCTCAAGAAATCTAATTTTCTACCATTTTACCAACATTAGTAGTTTTTCGGCGTTTTTCATGCAGTATCTTTTGTAGGCAGAATTAAGGCGAATTGCTTCCTTTTAAAGTATTTACACTCACTATTTTTTTATTATATTATAGTTGCAATTTACAATAATGTCGTAGTATTGTACTAAAACGACTATTCTTTAGAGACTAGCACAAAAAGATATTAATAAGAATAGGTTATGAACATTCCACTTTAATAAATTTATATTTGACGGTCGTTTCATTAGCAATCACATGGAATCCAAGCGCTTTTAGGATTATTTCATGCTTCGTTTGCGAAATATTTTCTTAAAATAAGAACAAATTCAAAACAACGGAAGCTAAACTTTGGCAGCAGAAAAACTATCGCAATTTTAAATATTATTCAAATTTGCTACGAAACCCATATAGCAGAATTTCTGTAGCAGGTTTCGTTCGGATTCGGGTAGAAAAACTTGTATAAAAGAGAAAATTCCAAAATTAGATTTTGAAGCAGAGTTCACAATCGAGTCTCCCTGAACGCTCTACCCTACAGTCAGATTTTATAGCCAAATAAAGCGTCTAATGATAATTACAGTATACTGCGTGTTTGACCGTATTTATTTAATCCACTTCCATTATCTCTAATCAAAAACGTGTCGGAGTTTATTTCAGTTTTATTATTACGGTCGTCAACGTGACGCCCAGGAGTTTTCTCTATACCAATATCTGCGGGATAATATAAAGGAATACACAGCAAAACAGATTAAAGTTAATTCAGCCTCTGAGAGAACATGTTAAATATTGGAAATATATGAAAACATAATATTACTTTATACCAGTCACTTTTATCTACACTTTAATTTAATACAAATTCGTTTACAACTGAAAAGATAAGATTGTTGCTTAGCTGCACAGCCAAGTGATTTTCCTCGTGATGTTTCTCATTTGAAGTAATAACAGCAAACTAGGGTCGCTTCTGATCTAATAATCTAATACATAATGAAATGCTGTATAATGAATACATTATCCACGCTTAAAATGCTTAAAAGAAGATTAATAGGTATACAGGGTGGTGAATTTTTCGGTACTCAATCTTGATATATCAGAAACGGCAAGAGATACACGTCGTTGCGCTTGTGGTTCTAAAAAGAGATCCTAGATATTTTGATTCGGTTTTGATTCAAAACAAAACAGCTAAAAATTAGGATTTCAGAAAAAAATTATTATCTTCCCTACCATTGACGCTATTTCAATCAAACTTGGTAAGTCTATGATTTTGATCGCCCTGAGCTGAATGAACTGACAAATTTTTTAGGCCTCCTAAATTTCAAACTGCGATAGTTAACTTTTTTACATCTTACGGCCTCCATATTAAATTTTCACACCATTAGATACACAAAAAATTAGCTTTTCAAATTGGTAACAACATAATTTTCATTTCCAAAAAGCTTCTTGAAATTTGAAAATATGTATAAATAATTTATAACATTGCGAGTGCGTTGAAAAACAATTGAAACAATAATTAATGTGACAGATTGTACTGCTGTTATTTAAACTCCTTAAATATCACAAACATATTATTGGTCGAGATAACAAATTCAAATAGAACAGATAATTATAAATTGTTGCAAGTGCAGGTACTTAGTTATCTATAATGCAGAAGTTAGTCCTCAAACACATTCGCTCACTGATTTTTGGAAAGTCTGTCTCGCAATGGAGTCAAAGGCATTTTCGATTGTGAGACGAAGATATCCGATATTTTACGTTGGGGTTACACACACCACGTCTTCTGGATTATACCACAGAAAGTAATGCATAGGGTTAAGTAGGACGATTGTGGAAGCCAACGAACAGGCTCAATCCATGAACTTGGAAAATGTGTATCTAACTATTCTCGAACAATGCGGCCAGCTCCTCTTGTTGATACCGCTCATGAGTTTGAAGTGTTACTAATTGTAGGTGGAGTAGTTACGCAGTTTAAATGACAGTTAGCAATACAATTTGTCAGTTTAATTATTATTTCAATTGTTTTTAAAGGCCTAAGCGATTTTATAAATTATTTACACAAATCTTCAAATTTCAATGTGGAAAGCTATTTCTTTTGTCTATCGAATGGTGTGATAATTCAATACGGCGACCACAAGAAACAAAAAAGTTGATTGTCGTAGCTTGAAACTTAGAAGACCTAGAAAATTTTACTCAAGGTCATTCAACTTAGGGTGGTCATACTCGTAAAGTTACTAAATTTGATTGAAACACCGTCCATGGTAAAGAAGATAATAATATTTTTCACAATTTTCTCTCATAACTTATCAAACATTGGCTATTTAATTAGATTGAATAGATAGAATTGCAACTAATATTGTACGGTGCGCCTTATTTTGCCTCCAAATGCAGTGATTATAAATGTGCTATTACAGTCCAACTCGCTTAAGGTAAGCTTCTGTAAAACGACAGCCCGATATAACAAAGTAAATGTTTGAATTTACATTGTTTACTGTGTTGTATTTTCCGCTTACAACGATGGTAGGTCCCAGAAACAACGAGCAAAATCTAAAATATTTTAGCATTTCTAGCCTGCGTGGCTCGTAAAATATTTATCTTGAAGCACACGAAACCTAAAAACATATGTTTTCGACTGTAATTCAAAGGAAGGACAAGTTTGTACGATTTCCTTGTAAGATGTTCTATTTATAACGTATTCATATGCTTTATACCGAGTCGCAAAAAGTTTTACCAGTACAGTTTAGATAACCCTTAAATCTATGGTACTTTTTTGGAATTGAAACTAGTTTTTTTAAATCGAGTTCCTGTAGTGAGAGTATATTTAAATTGCAAAAACAACTAATATGTATGTATGTGTACAGAACCTTTGCTTAGATTATGCTACGATTAGTAAAGAAGTAATCATATAATAGGCACACAGAGAGCGATGAAAAGACCCAAATTGCAAATGGTTGTGAGTTTTGATTATACAGGGTTCCCCATATTAAACTGCCCACTTTATTATTCGGATAAAATCATTCCCAGTCGACTAAAAAAATCTTTTATTTCATTAATGTAAAGCTAATTCTGTGGGATGTATTACTGACTTAAACATTTATTCAATTTTTAAAAATCGTGTCTTCTAAATACCCTCCTTCAACTTGAATACCACTTTCAATTGTAAATGCAAACTGGTGCATCACCCGGCGGAGCAAATCTCCATCTATTCGTGTGATTTCTTCTCGAATGCAGTCTTTTAGCTCTACAATTGTCACAGGGCGATTTGCAAACCTTTTCTTTAAAATACCCCCACAGAAAAAAATCGGGTGCCGTTAGATCGGGAGATCTGGGGGACCAAGGCAAATTTCCAAATCGAGAAATTAAACGGTCGTAAAAGATTCTCGCAGAATTCTCATGGTGTTTCTGGCTGTGTGCGCTGTTGCTCCATCTTGTTGGAATAACAAAGCATCATTTAGTAATCTCCGTCTAGTCAGTTCTGGGATCAGAAACGTTTGCAACATGTTTACGTAGCGCTCGGAATTGACTGTTATAGAACGGCCATTTTCATCCTCAAAAAAATAAGGACCAATGATACCAAATGATCCTACATCACACCAAACTATGTCTTTTGGACTAAAATCCATAATTTATCAAAAATTCTAAAACTCTATTGGAGAAATTATCGTTTGTGACACTGCCACGGATTTGTGACAGTAACAATTGATTAACTGCTATTAGACAGACGCCTACTACATAAAATGTAATCCCAAAGACCACTTAACCTACTAAAGAAAAAAATAAACACGTACTTTGCTTAGATTTGAAACGAATATCAAAGTGGGTAGCCTAATATGGGGAACCCTGTACAAATCGGCAATTATAAAGTCATAAGAATAGCGTTATACTGATTGTGGTAATCAATATCAGGCATTTTTTCCAAATCAACCCGCAATTAATCAGACTCCCATTTGCATCTATTTTCAGTATTTGTAATGGGTTTAATGCTAGAGAAACAGCAACTACAAGCAATAAATGTAGTTTCTAAATTTATAGAGAATAATAATAACCACTGGACTTTGTTTATGTTTCTCCAAACACGACTTTCAGGAAAGTATTGTACTCCGTTTGATAATGTTTTTGTTGGAAATATGATTGAAAATTCCACAGTACTTTAAAACTTTGCAACAAATTTGTAATTGCAAAGTAACAATAAATTTTTGATTTCAGCGACAGCTAGATATTGCCACTATATGGTATACGCAAATATGACTGTACCTGTATTTCAAAAGCACAAAGACTAAAACAGAAATGGTAATTTTAGAAATTCACATCACGTCATTGCAACTTGACTCTAGACTTTTCGTGTAAGCGTGACCGCATGTGACCGCGGCCAAGTTCTTCCACGTACAGCATTTTCCCAAAAGGAAAAACTTTGGAACTTACCAGAGAGGTGATAAGATAGCTGTGGTAGTCACTCATCATTCCAATTTGCTGCGCTTGTTTCAAAACATCGTAAATTTTCTCAGTGGAGCAGTCGAGGACGATGTGAGACTCCGCTGAGTTCTTGATTTGTTTTAGGAGAGGCCTAGAATACAAGACAAAGTTTATTACCAAAGTAACCCCAATTTCATTATGAGTCATCGCAACTTTGCTGTACTTTACTTAAGTTTTATTTCTTCCTTTCGTGCTCTAATCGAATGAAGCAAATTTATATGTTAGTGTTTAATTGCTTCTCAAGTTCGTTTCGGAATTCCAATCTAAAAACCTAATCGGAAATCGAAACTTCGGAGGAACTTTGTTGGCGATTCTTTGCTTTGCCAATATTTATTTGTATACTTGAACTTTGCAAAGAGTGATTCGAAACATAAAAAACAGAAACGCTACGAGGAAGCTATTTTTGCCTGTGCTTAGAAAGGATGAGTTTATTATGGAGCATTATTACAAGGAGATATTTTCGAATGAAAATTTTGTTAATATCCCAAAGGCGTAATTAATATTTGTCATACTGTATCCTTCATAAAAGCGGCATTTTCCGAACACTGAGCAAGGACAACCCTGCAATTTATCTTAATTTGCAAGCGAAGCGGGGAAGGTGCCAAGAATTAAAACAAAGCCAACACGTGAAGTTATAATAAATTTTTGTTAACTGATAATTCGGTGCTTACAAAGAAAGTGGTGTTACAGAGCACGTAATGTGTCACACGGGGGTTGTTTGTAAAACTTTAAACTGCTTGAGGAAATACCAGAACACAGATGATATATTTTTGTTAGCAGGCTTTTAATCTTGTTAGACGCTTCGTGAAAACTTCTCCGAGATAATTTATAAGATAGGACGCCCCCTTTCATGAGCAAGAAAGAGACAAACCTTTTATGGTGCCCTTTATTTTGTCGAACGAACTTGTCAGTTACGCTACATGTTCTGCTTCATAATTTTGTCTGATGCAAACAGACAAAGGCACGCCGAAGATGTTACGATGATACTAAGAGTGAACATCTTATCCAACTATGAATATAAAGCGGAATAACAGTGTTATAATGAACTCAATAAAATGTAGGTTAGCAGGGCTTGTTTACTTCATTAAGGTTTTAATAAGAAAAGGACCTCGCTCGTAACAAAGAGACTTCATTAAATAAATATCTTCTTCTGTATACTGTTTAAGCTCATTGTCAGTGATATAAAAACAATTAGATGTTGAAAATACGTAAGTATAAAATAGAAATAACGCTAATTCTTTTCCGACATAATTCAATTTTTATGGAATATTTCATATGGCATAAACAAGTCGTTTATTCAATAAAATTAACTTTATCAGCATAACATACAACTTTTTATTCAATTAAACCGTGGTCATCATATCATGTGTATCAACTGTTTTAAGTTACGTTGTTTATATTTTTAAACTATTAAACTGAATACTCAATACATACAAACCAACTCACTTAAGCCTACGTCGGATAAAACGAATCCTGTAATAACGCGGAAATGTTTATATTAAATTAGTCCGTGTATTGAATTTCCCGTTTACAACGATTGATCCCCTCATAACAAAACAATAAGCAAGGATTATAAGATATTTAGTATTTCTAATGTGCTATTAAGCAAATTTTAACTTCCAACCATACTTTTATATAAATACATCTTCTACGGATTGTAATTCAAACAAAAAACAAGTTCTCGGAATTCACCTGCTCTGGTCTATATCTGTGTAACATTAAATCGGAAACGGTTTTACCACTGCACTTGATGGGTGATTTTTAATTTGTAGAGATGTTTTGGATTTCGAATGTTTGTTTTTTGATAAAATGTAGTGAACGATAACCCAGTGACGTGGAAATCGCAACACCAAGAAGGGGTAGGAATTTTTTGACCAAACTTGGCAGAAACGTTTAACTACTAAAAGGTAACAATTGATTAAAATTTTAAAGAAAAAGAACAAAATATAAACATAATTTTGATTAATAATGGGTTGGCCCTCCCCTATTGGTTACACACTACCCCACCTTTCGTGGCATCGATTCTAGCAGATTGTCGATTTCCTCCTGAGGTATTGTGTCCCAAGCAACCTGTAATTCGTGCTGTAGAGCTTGCAGCGTCTGCGGAGGATGCAGCAAGTTCCTCAGTCTTCTCCCCATAATGTCCCAAACCTGCTCGGTGGGCGAAAGATCGGGAGATCGGGGTGGCCATGGCAAGATATTGACATTATCCTCTGCAAATCGAACCATAGAACGTCTTACAGTATGGGGACGGGCATTATCCTGCTGGAAAAGTGGGTCTTCCAACTGCTGAAGAAATTGAAGAATATGGGGTTCTACCACCTCATCCGCATATCCCTGAGGGTTCATATTGCCTCGAATGAATAAGAAACGGGACCTACTCCCATAAGTTATAGCACCCCATACCATTATCCCCACAGTTTGGTGCACATGCCTCGCAACAGAAAATTCAACATTGCAACGTTCCCACGGGTTCGTCTGACCCTCATACGGCCATCATGCATCCCCAAACAGAATCGGGATTAATCACCGAACACCACCCTATGTCACTCTAGGTTCCAGTGCAGTCGCCACCTACACCACACCAACGTTGCTGTCGGTGTTGAGCCGTTAGCGGTAACACAAGATGTGGCCGATAGGATTGCAAGCCGAAAGCTTTGATTCTGCGGTAAACCGTTCGAAGGGTTACAGGACGACCTTCGTTAGCTAACCATTGATCGGCAATTATCTGGTACTAGAGAATCGGTCTCTTGTTGCCATAAGTCGAAGATGGCGGTCCTGCACCTCATTTGTTCTTCTTCTTCCTCTGTCGAGTTCGCCTAATTGGCGGTAATTTCCACGTTGGCGCACTCTAGGCATGATCACATCCTCAAATCAAACAATCAAAAGCGAAACCAATAAAGAACTGAACAAAATCTCGCAAAACATACACCTGATAAAATTGTTAGAAAAAACTGAAAGAACTGTCAGATAAGCCATCCTTATGAATGAATTTTTAATCAATTGCTACCTTTTAGTAGTTGAACGTTTATGTTAAGTTTAGTCAAAAAATTCCTACCCCTTCTTGGTGTTGCGACTTCCAAGTCACTGAGTATATTTAGCTCTATGCAATGCTTTTAACTGTAATTTCAGTGGTGGTTGAAGCAACTAAACATACATACAGCATGGTAATCAATACCGCTTCTTCTTTTATTTAATAAAATTGACTAGTGATATTTACTTATTACAATACCAAACCGAACTGTCAATTTAGTTTTTTTCTTATTAATTGTGAATGCCGCGGAAATGCGTCTGAGGCCGTAATTTATATAACAGGCGCTATCCAACTAGAAAACAATCGCCTGAAGAAATATTTAGGCACTTTGAAACTTGTTTATAAAACGCAAATAAATTTGATAATTGCAGTGGATGTAAGCCCCGAACGTTTGCGAGCATGTATAATAAATTAGCAATGTTAGAGGTAGTGAATTAGAATCTTCACATATGTCAAAGAGATGTAAGCACTAATGTATCTGTTAATAGAACAAGCAGATGTATTTCAATTCTATCACGTTACTTTGGTGCACCACCTGCATAAAAATGAGAAGATTGGAATTTTAGAAGTACTTTCAGAATGAACTTTTGCATCCACCTTCTTTAAAACGTGTATTATTTAGCAATGAGGCAAGAATTCTCAAACAAATGGCGAAGTGATAGACTTAACTAGCACTATTACGCACAAAAAAATCCGCACTGGATATGTGATATCTTGGCGTTGTGCGATGTAGAACTCAATGTATGATAAAATCACTATAGTTGTATTGTTAAGAATTACCTAAATAATTGGAGGAAATTGGATTGGAAGAAAAGCTGTGCGTCCATGGAAGCAAAAAGTTGCAATATCATCCACTAGATTTGTTATTTACAAAATAGAGTAATTGAGGCGTGTACATCAATTACACCTGACATGCTGACTCGAGTGTAAAGATCGCTTTTAAAATGAATTAGAAAATGTGTGGAGACTAACGGTGGCAACTATAAATGTTTATTGAATTAAATTAAATTGCCATTTACTTCTTGTGGTTCTTAGTTTTTACTATAGTACGATTACACCAATTACTGCTTTTCTTGTTGAATACCAATATAATTAATGTTACTAAAACTATTACTTACTGAAGTAAGAGATCCGCTTGACAGAAAGTAACTATAATCAATTTCTATAACATAAAAATTCCAATAATTTTAGTAATTGTGATACATGTATGTTGGCTTGCATCAAGTTGTGTTTCAAGAAAGGCAACTTAGCCCGCCTGCCCTGTATGTGCATTTATGTATATAATTGCTTCCTTTTTTTGCAGCTATAAGTGCTAAAGTATTGTTGTTGCTAATAAACATGGTATCTTAAGTTGTATCACTATTTGTATTTTTTCAAATTTTCATTGTAAGGTGTTGTTATAATCGACTTGAACTGTATTGAGATTTATTTTTAAAGATTGTATATCTGTGCTTCAGTAGGTAGAAGTATTTAATATTAAAGTAAAGAACAGCATCTAGATTACTATCGGAATTAATATTGGTGAAATAGTAAAGAAATCACAGGATTTGAACTAAATAGAAGAAAAACAAAACGATATTGCAATACGTTGATGAATTGATATTGGTTTCATTATTTAATAAATTCGTATCCTCATGGCAATTTAGATGGTGCACATTATTTTAACATTTTGGATGTTATTTCTAATTTAAAGCCCTATTTCTGTACATGACTATAGTACGAAAGAGCAAAAAACGAAACAAGAAAATTTAAACGTATACTAATTGTAACATTTAGAATAAAAAATGTAACACGGTTAATTAATAGCGCTGTATAATGTAAACGTTTGAAATTGTCAAAAATAAAAATTATATTACTGAATTACTAACGCACCTAAATACTTTTTTTACTGAAAGGAGGAATTATTGTTAGTATCACCGGTTTTAACACTCAGTATTCAAACGTGAGCAAACACAATAAGTGAATTAAAGTGACAGAACATAAAGAAGAATTATTTTAATTGTTTTACTTCTGTTGTTTCGACTCTCACATTTTTTTAGCGTTTTGTTTAATATCAGAAACAGATAATTTGGAAGTTTGTCAATTGTTTTTGAATCTATTAAATTTTCCCAAAATTTAGAATTATACTATACTCAAAGAGACCTTTCAAATGAAGTGTCACTCGACCCACATTGGCATTTAAAAAAATAGTTCAAGATGGTGCATAGCTGCCATTTTGAAAGTTATAAAATTTAAATATGGGCTAAACAGTAGTATTTAGAAATATCAAGTGGTTCAAAAGTTAGTAGGAGCCCCCCTCTACTAACCTTTGAACTACTTGATATTTCCCCCCCCCCCCCGGGAAGACATTTTACGACCGCATTGTATAATAAAGTGAAGTTATTACAGTGTTTTTAACAATATAAGGCCTATTCGTTAAAAATAATTATTAATAACAGTGAACTAAATAACATAAATCCTGTTTAATTAATTAATTATAAATTTGGGTTAAATGTATTCTAAAATTAATGCGGTGTTCATTTTCACATATGAAATATGGATCGGAAAATTCGTCTGTTAAATGCGAAATTCCTGAAATCAGAGATATTAATGTTATAAAATCAGTTAATATTATGTTTGAAACCAATCCACCGTTAGTACTGGTAGTTTTCATTTCAGCAGTGCGAATTAATAATTATTTTGTGGTTTTGTAGGAGTAACTATATTCTGTAATGATTTTGCTTTTCGCGCGAGCGGTACCGTGTACAGGGTGTCCCATGAGGTGAGGTCACTACTTCACCCACGTGTAGGAGAGGTGAAAAGAAGTCGAAACTAAAGAGTGGTCATTTTCTCTAAATCGTCTGTTAGAGAAATGATGGCCTGTTTTAGTTCAATACTGAAGCAGCCGAAGCAATAAACGGTATTAAGTGGTATTTGATACAAACTGTCTACGTTACTATGGAAATGATATTATTTGTATATCAAACAGTAAAGCACCTTAAAGTTGATTTCTCTGCTTGCGCTTATTAACAGTGTTGATAAAGTTTACTTTTACAACGAGAGACTACGCCGATATCTATTACATGTACGATTTTTGTGATGGAAACTCAGTAGCAGCTGCTCGATAATATGGATTGAGCTTTTCAAATCGGCGACTACCAGATGGACGAGTTTTTCAACGAGTGCACAACCACCTACGTGAACACGAAAGTTTCCCGATACCGTCTACTGAGCATCCAGTACAGCAAGTACTAGACAATGAGGACAACATACGGCGAGATATTGATAATAATCACAGCACCTCTGTTCGTCGTGTATCTGCACAAGTTAATGCACCACGAATGCGAGTTTGGAGAGCATTAAATCGTTATGGTTTATATCCATTTCATATCCAGCCTGTTCAAGTCCTCCTACCTACAGGTTTCGCTAGTGGTATGGAGTAAGTACAGCCACTCTTGGGATTACGTTACGTGTAAGACAATTTTTGAATCAACGGTTTGAAGGACGTGTAATTGGTAGAAGGAAAACAGCACCTCTGGCTCCCAGGATCTCCGGACTTAACTTGTTTAGATTATTATGGTAGCCATTTTGAACAATCTTTATAGTGAATTTAAACTAAAATAAAAATACGTTTTGGCTTTTCTGAAATTGTAACTATTTAATAAATAATAATTTAACACTCAGTATTTTGAAAACGGTTTGCTTTTGGGCATAACTTTATTAAAAAGTTTAACTAGATTTGGTCTAAGATTACGTACACGAAGTAGTGACCTCACGTCGTGGGACACGACATTATCAAGTTGCGCGGCGTTAGATAGTAGTAGAAACTTTAAAGTGAAAAAAAGTTGCCCGTATAGTGTAAACCTTTCTGCATGTACATTAGATACAGTGTTTTGTTTTAAATATACTCTGATATTTTATAACGTTATTTTAAATGTATTGATACTTTCCTGCACTTGATAGCCTTAATAAGGCAAGTATGAAAACTCTACAGTTCTGCTTTTATGTTTTAAATTATCATAAACCGCCATTTTGTACAGCAACATATTTTCATTGCAGAGAACGTAACCATTTACGGCTCGACAAAGCGTAACTATAAAAGCTCTGTTAATACAAGGCTGAAAAAATAAATCAAGCATAACTGGGACACAAAAGAGGACAAAAGCTCGCAAGCTGAAAGAAATACCATTGTCCTTTGCTGCTTTAAAGTTGCTTTTTAGCGCAGCTAGCTCTCATCTGTCGTCCGAATATTTTATTTTCAGCGAAGAGTATAACATACGATCATTGGCGTTAGTAAAGGCTGCTTTTGCGTTATAAATACTTAGTTTCACTAAGTTTTAATAGTTTTTCGCAAGGTGATGAAATATATTTGAAGAATGTAATCATAAAGTTGTGTTACGAACAATAAACGATACAAAATATCCTGGCAGTAATCTAACACATGCCGTTCCCATCTGCTACAAAGCCAACGATGGACGCGGGTATTAAATAGGTTGTAAATGTGAATTTGAACGCTTCAAAAACAGAGACAGCGCTGCCAAATGCGCTTGAATTACCAATACCGACTGCATAAAATATATGAAGCGTATGTTAAAATATGGTATATGGCTGCAAGTAGAAGCAAGGAAAGTATTCGCATTTTATACCATCTGGCCAAACACAAGAGAGCACAAAAATTGCCCCATTTTATTTTTGCATTTCATATTGCAACAATTTTTAATCAACTTAATTCTTGGTCGAAAACAGATGAAGTTTTGCGACATAACGATAAACGAAGACTATTACATTTAGTGCATATCTTAAAATATAATGTTTTAATAACGAAAAAGCCATGCGCAACACACACAGGAAAACAATCACGACCAACGTTTAATACGGAATTAAAATTTTTGCGTTGGTGGAAAAATAAAGATAACAGCTGTGATATTGACATTTTCACTGAATCAATATTATTCGGGAATATAACTGCTTCAAGCGTAAATAGCTGAAAATTTAAAACGTCCCAGTTTTAATTAATTTAAACTTCACACAATACAAACACGCAAAATAATAGGGCTTGTATTGTCTACATGTATTGTTGGTATACAGAATAAATATTTATAAAAAACTGGAAGCTTGAACTGTAGGAACGCCAAAGTAATTTGTTTTGTTCCAAATATTTTCTAGCAGTATATTAAAGTAGTCAATATATGGCACATACACAAATATCCACATTTGAGAACGAGCAGCGCTATTCATTACATGAAAACAAAACTTGCTGAACAAGTAAAAGCTTTCCAAAAGACATAGGATTGGGTGTAAACTTTGTGTAAACAGAGCAGGAGCTACATAATTTACCGAGGAGGAAGAAAAGAGAAATTGCATCTAGATTAAAGTAGATTTTCAAATGCAACACAATACTATCGTGCAGAGAACTGCAAATTTTGTTACACTTACACGGTAGCGTTGGGATAGACATTTTTAGATTGTAAATAAGTACTGCACATGTTACTATGCGGCAACTTGGTATGGTATAAAACAAATCTTTGTTCTCCAACCATTCTCATACAACTGGTATGTTACAATGTTATGATTATTTCACGATTGCCAATCAGCATTTATATGATTATGCAGCATCAATTGGTTAAATAGTCTGAATAATATACATAATTATGATGCACAATCAAAGAGTAATGTAATCAAGTATAACTTTGAAATATAAATCGTGTCTATTCATGCTACTGAATTTATATAATGACCCATAAAAACCGAAACAGATATTTTACTAATATTAATCGTTCGAAATCTAAATCTCGATAAAGAAAATGAAATTCTTAAACAACTACAGGAGATGCGAAATTATTATACCATGTTAAGAAGAAAAGATAAGAAAGCAAGGAGCTACAGGAGAAGTAACAAATAAATGAGGGCATAACTGATGTGTCAGGATAGGTACTGAAAGCTATAACCCAAACTAGAAATGTTATCCAATCGCTGGTTTCTTATGCACTCACAACATCGTTGAAACATTCTTTGAATGTTTCTTCGAGCGGAAGACGAATACTGTGTACATTTAGTAGAGGTTGGTGTAAATTCATCTTCATTAGGGTGTTGAAAACACATCCTACGTATATTTAATGGGTTACATATTAAGGTATCGTGAAGGTCCAGATGTGACTGTGTTATATTCATTTAAAAATTTACCGCTTCATTTGAATTGGTCACAATCTAATGGCCGCTCCATAGGACTTAAAAACGCGATTTTAATTGCAGTTTTATGTTGTTTACAGTTTTGTTAGTATTTTCCTTCAGAAATTAATTTATGACCAAACCAGTCGCAAGGTTTTTTTTTCTTTGTGAGCTATATTTGCCGATCCAAAAACATTTCCAAGAATTCCCCTTAGCTGCTTTAGCGTTCCAATATCGCTTCCCGAGTATTTTCTCGAAAGTTGCACGTGGCGATCCGTTCTAAAACAAAATAGGCTGGGAATTTTGGTTGCGGCGCGGGGAAGAAGCCAGTAGATACTAGACTCTTGAGCCGGAACGACGTTTTTTTTTTGATAGCGGGTCTTTTCGCGGCTGCTTTGCTATATCGAACCTAGCGTATCGTACTTTTGCTTTAGGCAAAAGAAAATCCTCGACAAAGTCGGATTTGATTATATATTCAGCAGTGTTAGCCCTAATACAGAGCAATTAAGTGTAAAAAAGTGAAATTGTGCTCCATCCTTCCACTAAAGTTGATCCAGCGAAATTGGAAATTGTGTTCCGTTGTTCCACCAAGGTTGACCCCGTGGAAATTGTGCTTCATTGTTCCACCAAGGTTGATTCCGTGGAAATTGTGCTTCATCGGTTCACTAGTCTGATTCCGTGGAAATAGAAATGAACTAATTACGGACGTGTCGTCCCTAAAATTTTCTAAAGTCGTCTACCCTCCTTTTCATGCCGGACCGAGGGAACAACCCCAAACTGTACCTACATCTGTTCAACTCCTCGAAATTGTGCCTGTCTGCATCAAAGTTCAAGGTAAAAGCTAAAGTTTTGCGTTTCCCTGAAGCGAAACCTTACGTGCTACTTACAAAATTCAACGTCATTGAACCTTTTTTTATTTGGAAACAAGAAACGACTTTCAGTCGCGGACTGTCTTTGTTTGTAGTACAAAGTATAAGAGAAATTTATATATAGTGTTTTGTGATTGGACCAAATACGTGCGCCAAATTCGGCGAGCCCCTTGGATTGAGCGCTCAAATAATAATATTTGTAAAATAAAATTTATCAAAATCACCTGTTGCTGTCATTCGGTTGTATCGCCAATGATTTCATTATACGTGTTTTAAAATTCAGTATATCTTTTATTATTTTGTATATTTGTATTTGATTGTGCATGAATTTTGCAAGCTTCATACATGTAGAAGGAGGCACAATAAAGGTGAGTTCGATTCCCGTAGCTGCTGGCCTCTCGGCCTTCCACGAGGACCTACACTCAGCTGTATTTGGAAGGTGGCGCCCACTAAGTTTGACGTACCCTGTACGCAACTACGAAGCTTTCCTCCCGTAACCGATTTCCGCAAACTCCTCCTACTCCTCTGCCTTTTTCCACCTATCCGGTTACAGGTCTACGGAAAAGCTCATTTGGCCCGGAACAACTGCCGGAGTTGAATTTTCTCGGAATGCCGAGTAAAGTTAGCCTCCCGTGTGATCTACTATATCCAAACCATAATTACCTGTGGAAAGATTGGTGTGAAAGCAATTGACACCATTTTACACAAACATTTGATGGTATATAAGCTTTGTGGCCGTTGGAGAGTTGTTCCAACCATAAATTGTAAATTGGGACGTTCTCCGTAAAACTCCTAACCCTCCTACCGTTATCAGAAATACACTAGATTCGTTAAAAACTGACATTATTAGACTCTCTGCAATCATTCTACAACTTTAGTTTATAAGCGGAGTGTTGGAGAATTAAGCATTAGCAGGTAAATAGTTAGTATGAACGCTGCCCAAGACGCTATTCAGTAATAAGTTATTGTGATGACCCTGATTTAAGGTTTGCGGAACAACTGTAGGCTTAGTCCAATTCTATATAAAGTTTCTTTATATTTCATACTGTTCTCAATCATTAACAAATAGGTAAAATGTTGGGGCCCTGGTTTCTGCTTGGTTTAATATTGTATAAAGAACTTGTTTATGTTTCATATAGTTCTTGTTTTTAAGACATAAGTGAAACATTTCGACTTGTATAACAATGAACAAATTGAGAAAGTCTCTGACGACCGTGACCGGGGCTCTTGGTTTTTGACAAAACATTGGGTTTATTCCAATTTGATATAGAATTTGTTTATGCTTCACATCGTTCTCATATTTAAAAGGCAGGTGACACATCTTGGGTTGGAAGTCTTGACATGGGGAAGAAGGTTCGATTTGGTCCAAGTTAATATACAATTTATTTCTGCTACACATCGTTCTTATCCTTAAAAGACAGATCAAACATATCGATTTCCTCAACAATAAATACAATGGGGAAATCGTTGATGATCTTGACTTGGGGTGTTGGTTTGAGAAAGCACCATTTTTGTATAGAATTTGTTTATATGTCAAATCGTTCTCATATTTTACAAAGTTGGTGACAACCTTGACGTGGGATTTGATTTGGAGAACAACTCAGTTTGGTTGATTATAAGATACATGAGATAGCGTGCTGTGAGTCCTTATTTGCTTTGTTTCTGTGTCGTTGTTCGTTTTCCCGATAATAATCGGCATTATATGTACCAGGCTTGTTCACTTGAAACCCATTTGGATCAATTTAGCCTTGAAAACAAATGCAATAACTCAAATGACGTTTGTTAATGTTAGCAGTGTTTGTAAGCAACACATTAATAAGTTTCTGGCGTTTGAATTTGATTCTGACGTTTAAAACTTCGATTTTGAAATGGCGTTTGTTGTTGAAAATACGTCCAAGTTTGATCAGCCTGCGGTCCTACAATTTTTATGGGCTGAGGGTGTGCAGCCATTGGAGATTCATACGCGAATGTAAGCAGTGTTTGGAAATGCATGTATTGCGCAACCAACTGTGAAGGAATGGTGCCGAAAATTTAGGAATGGAAAAGAGGGGACTATGGATGAGCCGTGACCAGGTGCACGGTGTACTGCATTAACAGGAAACAATATGGTATGTTTGGAAGGCCTTATTAGAGAGAATCGTCCAATTTCAATTAAAGAAATTTCAGAAATTGTTGGTGCGAGTGTAGGATCTGTTCATAGTATTGTTCGTAATCTGGGTTACAGCAAAGTTTGTTCCCAATGGATTCCTCGTCTCTTGTTTAATGAACAAAAATGCTTGCAAATGGGCTCATCTCTGCAACACCTCACAGACTATAGGCAAAATGGTGATGATTTTCTTTTGTCAATAGTTGCTGGTGACGAAACTTGATGCCATTATTCCAAGTCATCCAGTAAGTTATCGTCGATGCAGTGGAGATATTCAAATTCACCACCACCGAAGAAGTGTAAAGCACAACCTGCTGCAGGCAAAGTGATGTTAACATTTTTTCTCGACCATGAAGGACCCTTGTTGATACAGTTTAAGGAACCTGGAGTAAATGTCAATGCAATTTTTTATAAAACAAGGGTGGGTTCCAATTGAACACACCTCGTATTTTCACAGAGTATGTCTGACAACGGCAGCGCAGGGTATTTTCAGACCGACAATATCGTTTGCGCTGGGTGATAGCTATCAGCATTAACATTTTAGTGTGGTACTGTGACTTTCAGGAGTGGTTGCCAAAATTAATTGTGAATAAATGGTTAATTGTAGGTGGGATTAAAATTGTCGTTTTTTCTAAAACTTAATCACAGTTGTGAACATCAATGAGACAGGAATTCGGCTGTAAGATCTTGATTGGTGCTGAGATTTTGCTTGGGGTTTCCTGTTAGATTATAGTTAGATTGATATGGTAACTACATCGGCTACTCTAACGATCGGATTGTGGTTTCATGTTGGTGATGAAATGAGTCTCTTAGTGGTGCTGAACCCCGAATTTTCTTGTTTTTGTACAAATCTCTGACCTTCCACAGGTAGCTGATTGAATATTAAAATTCCGTTTAGTGTAGCAATTGATTTCAAGACCTTACTGGTGTCAGTTGTTGAATCGTGTTACCAAATGTCTAAGATATTACAATTATCCGATGATTAATATCTCAATTCTGACGAATCTATAAATTATAGGAAGGTATTGAAACAACGCTCTAATTGTGTAGCTGAAATAAGCGCTGCCAAAGTAATGAAACGGCCGTTCTAAAGGTGATATCTGAAGTTTTTCCGAGTTGCAGCCCTTCTTAAACGAGCAGCCAAACAGCGATGCTGATGATCTTTTTCTTCAAACTACTAGCATCAAGATTTTAACAACGCAGCTACATTGGCTCGCACACAATTTGTTTTTACTTTAACGGAAAATTCCACTTTCCTCATAGTAATACCTTTTAAAGCCACTAGTCCATAATTCACACGTTAATGAATAATTTATTAAGATGCCAACCCATGTGGAATTAGTACTGAATAAAGATATCCATTTTTAAGAAAACTTTTTGAATATTGACAGCTTTAAGACATACATAAATAGAAACAACCTGCATCCTTCGAACTTTATGTTTACATTCCAGCCGTTTGCTACATTGAGCAGAACCTATAGTGAATATTTCAATAATACCCGTCAAGTAATTCTAAGCTTTTTTATGGAAGTAAGTATACATCACAGTTAAACATATAAAACTTTTAATAGCAAAAATTAAAACAAATTTCTAGTTTGCCATATTTTCCGAAATTTAGGTTGCCTAATAGTTACGTAAAATAATAAAATAAACTCTAAAAACTAACTAACTATAATTTTAAATTATATATTTTCAATAACTTCGGTATCATTACAGCTACATAAAATACTTCTAATTGATTTTAATGAACTTAAGAAAGCCATGAAACGGTATAAGTTTAGATTATTTATACGCTCAGAAACTCTGGTAACAGTATTGCTACAAAAAGTAATATTAATTAGTTTAATTAAGTTAATAAACTCAAGCAGCTAAACTAACTCCATTTAATTTTCCTGGAATGATAACAGTCACATTTAAAATAAATACAATATAATTTAAACGTCGATTACATTTCGGTTTGGTATTATCTTATTTAACAGTTGCTGCTTTCAAGGAAAATAGAATTAATCAAATCCGCAATTTCCTCATTTAAACAGAAACGTCATGCATATTTACAATATATAATAGAATTTGGAGAGAAGAGAAATGTATTCATACAAGATAGGTATATGACACGACATTTATTTTATCCATCATTCACGATTCTGAGGATAGTCTTTTTCATTTCATACCAAATAAATATGAATTTAGTCCCGTATTTATTAGAATAATGTGGCTAATGGAATTTATATGCTGTTATGTCGCATAACGATATTTTCAAAGAATTCAAAGTATGAATTTTTGAAATACTCATTGATAACAAAACTCTGTTTAAAACCAATGCAAATATCAGATTTACCGAATTATTTCAGAGATTTATGGGTTT
>JABXWE010029376.1:0-35511 GCA_014611495.1 Limonius californicus | reverse complement strand
AAAGTCCCAAAATATCGCAGTTTTTCGCGTGGTGCGCAGCGAGCACAAGTTTTTCGAAGTTGCAAATTTGGATTCACACTACCCTAAGTGGTCCATACAACATACCAAAAAATCAGAACTACATCATGCTTTGCGAATTTAGCCTTTTTTAGTGTCGATTTCTACTGGGCCATTAATTCGTCAAATACGTACCTGCCAACTCCACACAGCTTTATTAATTTTTTTAAGAAACGGCCCAATAGTGTGTAGGTTTTCCAATAGCTCCAAGCGGTTAGTCTATTGTTAAAAATATTCAAGATTTGAAATTTTTGTTGATTACCTGGTGCTTAAGTTTTATGCTATTCATTTTACAGATTCGCCCGATTCCTTTACCAGCTGGTGAAACGTCTTCTTCGACAAACCCTCAATGCTTTTACGTTCCGAATGAAAACAATGATAATGTGCCGCCTCCTATGATAAAGAAAACTTTGACATCACCTGCTGCTTCTAAAGCGCTTCATCAACCAACTACTCCAAATAAACGAAGTAATGAAATTTCAAACATCTGTGATGTTTGCAACAAAGACGGAAATAATACAAACTTAGTTAGGTAAAGTTACTATTTTTGGTATATATAAAGTTTACACATTTTGATGTTTGTTGTTTCAGTTGTGATGAGTGTCATAAATGTTATCATTTTACTTGTCTCGAGCCTCCCCTGAAGAAGTCTCCCAAGAAGCGAGGTTACTCATGGCACTGTGCGGACTGCGATCCTACAGTAAGTCCCTTTATAATGTTTCCAGCATCAATTTATACGGTGTTATTTTTAGGGGTCGGAGTCGAACTGAAACTTTTGTCTATTAAAGTAGAACTGAGTGGTCGATTTTTTTTAATATGCATTTAATGTAAATCGCTTTCTTAAGTATTTAAAGTTCCAATAAATCTTACTATAGTCTTCTTGCGGTGAATATTATTGTAAAAGGTATCAAAATCATAAAACAGGTAAGTTAGTAGTTCCTTCATTCTCTTTTGCATCCTAGAAGACTAGCTTTGTTTTATTAATGTGCGTATTTGCTTTTACTTCATATTGTGTGATATCTTGACCAATTAATTATTGTTGTTTTGGATATCCTCACTGATTGAGGGACAGACACGCTTGATTGAAGACTGTTTGGCCATTTATTTCATAGTGGGTAGTGTTTCAGAATTATCATTTAAATATACAAATTTGTCATTTGTCAATTTATATATCCTATGTTATGAATTGGGAATTCCAGAAAATGCCATTTAAAAATGGCAGCTGGGGGACATATAAAGTAAAAGATGTACTACTAAATATTTGTTTTACTTTTTTTTTTCGAAAATTTATGCTATGCTGTTTAATACAAGCAGAACCATGGGGCAAACTAAATCACACGATAAATCATTTATAGTAGTTCGTTTTTAGAAGAATGATCTATTAGTTGAACTAATACCTATCAAAACAAATATGAAGCAGGATTTTCAAGGGGGAGAATACACTATCGAAAAAGTGGATTCTTTTAAGTATCGAGGAATACAACTAAACAACTAGAACTACCGAAGCCATTAAACAGACTAGCGGAAATATCTACGAAGCAGAGCATTTTGTAGCAATATGAAAATATTAAAAGATAAGAAAATATCAAAAATGAAAATGTGCGAATGCTTAATTAGGCCAATGGTACCATATGCTGCAGAAACAGCATGTTGTACAAAAAAAGAGGAGGCCTACATGAGAATATGGGAAAAAAGAATATTGAGAACAATACTAGGTCCAGTGAAAATACAGAAAATGAATTGTGAATTACTACAAGACATACACGGTGAAGACATCATAAGAGTAATTAATATACAGAGACTCAGATGGCTAGGTCAGAAGAAAACAGATCTGTTAAAATTATCACAAAATGGACACACACTGAATCATGTCATAAAGGAAGACCTAAAACGAGGTAGTAGGATGAAGTAATGAACGACATAAAGTGAATGGCGATTCAAAACTGGTGGTACAAAGCAACAGACTGAAGAGCATGGAGGAAAATAGTACAGAAAGTTAAATCACACAATCAGCTTTAAAAATAAGATAAACATGGAGATTAATCCACCCCTTCAAATGAATTAGTGCAGCTTCAAGCGAATCGGCGGAAATTCCAACTAGGAATATGCCATTAATAATAATAATACCAAACATGGGCGCCGGCAGAAAATAATCCAGGAGGGGGCAAAAAAATTACGTGCCGTTTTTTTCTATATTTTATTACAAAATAACTTAAAATAAAAAACAAATAATAACAGTAATAAACACCGTATACAAAACACTAGTATTTAGTGTGTGTATACATATTTTAACATTTATATTAAAAATATTTGTATAAATGAAGTTGAAAGTTAAAATCTTTGGTGCTATAATAGAGATAACATTAACACGTCATAAAAATATTTTATAAAAACGTCAATCTTTGTCTTAAGTATACCTACATTTTTAAAACATATAAACAAATATAAAAATATTTATCTAGTACTAGGTAACAAACAAAATCTGTGGAAGTATTAAACTCTTTACCTAAGAAAAGACAAATTTTAATCTTATTCGGTCTTGAGCAAATTTATCGAGTACTGCCTCGATAAATTGGTCTCTATCGCTTTCGATTTTTTTCCTATGTACACTTTTTTTCATTCATTATGCTACCGTCCCCCCCCCCGCCGGAACCGCTTTCGCATTACTTCAGGGGGGTGCAAGCGGCCCTTAAATACTAGCCATTCATGCAGCATGCACCCTAAACTTAACTAAGCGAAATGCGGTTGCCCCAGCTGAGATTCGAAACCATAGCGGAACGACTACAATTCGCTGTGGCCTCGAGTGGCAACTCGTTGCCGCGCTAGACCAGCGAGGCCCCTATTCCTATGTACACTTCTTTTCTTCTTGGTGTCAGCTTTTCCCTCGGAGGTTGCTGATCAACATGGCGATCCTAATTTTTGAAAAGGCTGTACGGAATAGCTGTGCAGATGAAAGCCAGAACCATACTCGTAGGTTGCACAACCAGGAAATTCTTCGTCGTCCGACACTTCCTCGTCCAATTATTTTTCCCTGCATGATAAGCTGCAGGACTCCGTATTTACCATTACGTGTGATGTGGCCAAGGAACTCTAACTTCCTTTTCTTAATGGTGAATAAAATCTCCAATTCTCTTGCCCCCCCTTGCCGGCGCCCATGATACCAAAACAAAATAATAAATCAGCGGTTCTCAACCTTTTGTTTATCGCGTACCACCATAAGGAAATCACATAAACTATAGTACCACCAGCATTTGAAAAAAAAATGTTTACTTTTTATTCATATTTTTATTCAACAAAAAATACATTCTTAAAATTTAAAATAAAATATAATATTTAAAAGTTTACAGCAAAAAAAAAACGTAAAAACAGTAAAAATAAAATATTCAATGCGATCCTTGTGCTTGTTTTGCAGATACAATTTTTTCTATTTCTGGTTCTATGTCAGTTAATTTTAATCTTAAATTTGGTTCGATTTTAATTTTGTTCTGTATTTATTCTTCAGATATAACATTTGTTTTGATCATCAAAACCAAGTAGAAATACCCAATTTTTAAACATTCAAAAAAATACTCAGTAAGATGAAGAATAATAAAAGTGCAGGATCGGACGAAATTGTGGCAGAACTAATTAAACACGCAGACGAAGATTTAACTAAGAGAGTATATGATATTTTATCAGAAATCTGGAGGAGGAAATAAATGCCGAAGGAATGGCACACAGCAATGATCTGCCCGATATATAAAAAAGGAAACACGCAAAGTCCGGAAAATTACAGGCCTATAGCCCTACTAAACATAGTTTACAAGATGTTAGCACACCTAATCAACAACAAGCTACAAAAAATAATAGAAGGCAAAATTGGCCAATACCGAGCAGGTTTTAAGAAGGGTAAGTCAGTAATTGACCACATTTTTGTATTAAACCAGATTCAAGAAAAATGTAATAAAAAAAATATACGGATACACGCACTATTTATCGATTTTAAGAATGCGTACGATAAAATCAAACGAGACGAAATATATAAAGCAATGAAAGAGATGGAGATCCCAGAAGAGTTAATTAGGCTGGTGATGATGACACTAACAAACACAATAAATAAGGTAAAATATAGAGGACAAGAATCGAATGACTTTGAAAGCAACATAGGACTAAAACAAGGTGATCCGCTCTCAACAACGCTATTCAATATAGTGCTGGAACAGGTATTCAGAAGAAGCAAAATAAAATTGAATAATATACTTAAAAACCCACACCAGGGACTCGCATACGCGGACGATGTGGTGTTACTTTCTAGAACCAAAGAAGAACTGAAAATCATCCTTAAAAACCTAGAAAAACAAGCCCTTGCAGTTGGACTACAAATACATGAGAAGAAAACAAGCTACATGAGTTTAGGAAATAATCCTCAAGAAGACCAAGGCTTGGAAATTACTTCGCAAGATAGGAAAAGGAAATACAACTTTAAACTAACTGATAGTGTAGTGTATTTAGGTGCCGAAATATCGAGTGACGGTAACCATAACAAAAACATTCTGAGAAGAATTGCTGCGGGATCCAGGTGTGCAGGTGCGCTGAACAGTATTCTAAGAGAAAAAGACCTTTCGAGAAATTTAAAACTGAAACTCTATAAAACAGTAATAAGACCGATAGTTTTGTTCGAGAGTGAAGCGTGGGTTTTGACAATGGAAAACATCAAGCGTCTGGAAATATGGGAGAGAAGAATGCTAAGGAGGATCTTTGGAGGAATCAAGGAAAATGGAAGTTGGAGAAGAAGAACTAACACTGAGCTGATAGAATTACTTCAAGATATGAGTATAAAGGTGAAAGTGCAACAAAGCAGATTACGATGGTTAGGGCACATTGGTAGAATGGGAGAGGAAGAATTAACCAGGAAAATATTCAGAAGTGAACCCGAAGGAAGAAACAGAAAGGGAAGACCGAAGAAAACTTGGTGGGACTGCCTCAAAGAGGACATAAAGGAATACAAATTAGAGAACTGGCAGACCCTAGTACAGAACAGGGAAGTATGGAGAAAGAAGATTCAAGCCATAGGCCATTAGGCCTGCAGTGCTGTGTTATATATATATAACATTTGTGAAAAACCTTTTTCACATAAATACGTCGTACAGAAGGGCATTAAAAACTGAATAGCAATGTTTGCTATGTCTTTAAAATCTGTTCTTTGTTGAAGCCAAAATTCAATCAGTGTTTTTTTGTTTAAGTTTTCCATTACAGTGGAATCACTTGACATATCTATTATTTGTTCTTTTTGTTCACGTGAAAAATATTCTGGAATATTTGAAGGAAGAGGGTTTCTGATCCAATTTTGATTTTCCAAATCTTCTTGGAAATAAAATTTAAATTTATTTATCAATAAGGAACAATGATGTATATCTGATGCCAATTCCTCATTATTGTTCATATTGTTTTCTGTAAGAAAATTTTCTAGGGTTGGTAAAAGGCTGAAAGTATTCTTATCTATTTCACTGATAATTAGTTCGAGTTTTTTTACTGTTGCAGTTATTTTATAATTAACGGTAAAAAAATTGACGTTTGGTTAAATCGTTCAACCTTCCAAAAATATCAGCTAAATATGATAAACGGGCCAACCACATTTCATCAAAAAAACATTTTCCCAATTCAAATTTTGAAGTCAATAGAAAACCTTGCACTTCTAATCGAAGTTCAAAAAGACTATTTAAAACCTTGCCTCTGGACAGCCATCTAACTTCAGAATGTAATAATAGGGTTTCATGATCACTTCCCATGTCTTGGCACAAAATTGCAAACATTCTGGAGTTTAAAGCTCGACTCTTAATAAAATTTACAACCTTAACAGATTGATCCAAAACAGTCTTCAATTTTTCGGGGATTTCTTTTGTTACTAAAGCTTCACGATGAATACTGCAATGAGTAAATTTAGCTTCAGGGGCAACTGCTTTTATTTGAAATAAAACACCAGAATGTTTGCCAGTTAAGAGGGTCGACTCCACTCGAAATTTCCTATAAAACAGCTTTACTTCAAATCGGTGTTATTACTAATCGCAAAACGATTTTCGAACCGAAAAAAATTGAGCGCATTCTAGGAAGACTTTAGATAAGAGGATTACGTTTGGGGTGTCAATCAACGTTTACCTGGCTTGGCAGGACTGGTAAACGTTCTGGCAAAACTATAAAAATTGTAAATTTTGAATCGGTTATTAATTAACTTGGAAACTGTAAATTATTAAATAAAAAATCGTAGCTAAAAGATGTATTTCTACTCTATAAACGTATATTGCAACATTTTATAAATATGTCTCGATTTTGTCAAAAAAAATTCGAAGTAACCCTATTTTTTCAAAAATGTAGATAGTTTGTAATTTTTTTTTGGCCGATTGGTTAATTTTATACAAAAATTTGCAAAGTACAGACCTAAAGCAATCTTTCTAGAATGCGCTCAATTTTTTTCGGTTCGAAAATCGTTTTGCAATTAGTAATAACACCGATTTGAAGTAAAGCTGTTTTATAGGAAATTTCGAGTGGAGTCGCCCCTCTTAAAGCTCGAGCTCCATCAGTACACACACCAATGCATTTTTTCCAAGGAATATTATTTTCTGACATGAAGATATCAATTAGCCTGAAATTTCTTTCGCAGTAGTTCTCCCAGAAAGAGGTTTGCAAAATAAAATATCCTCATTTATTTTTTCTTCAGCCTCGAATCGAATCTACACTAACAATTGAGCAAAGTTCGTTATGTCTGTACTTTCATCTAATTGTAGTGCAAAATAGGTACTTTGGTTTACCTTACAAATAAGAATCTCTTTTATATTATCTGCCATTTCGTCAATACGTCTTCTTACAGAAGGAATATTATCAAGTTTACTAGCTGTCTTTTCATCAAATAATGTTAAAACAATATCTTTAGCAGCTGGTAATATTAAATTTTCTCCAATAGTATGAGCACTACCAGTTTTGGCAATTCTTAAACTTACAAGATAACTTGCATGCAAGCACTTGTCATTAACACTAACAAAACCTTTCATTACCTGTTTACGAGATTTTAGTTCAACTAATTTCGCCTTAAAATAGTCAACAGATTTATTTTTCAAATTGACATGCTTGGATTCAAAATGTCTCTTAAGTAAAGATGGTTTCATACTTTGATTCGATATCAATTCGCAACAAATAACGCACTGAGGTTGAGGGTCCATTTAATTTTCATTCCAAGTGAAGCCAAATGCTAAATAACGAATCATACTTTCTGGTAACTTTTCGTTTCTTTTCAGAATTACTACTACTGGTAGTAGTAGTAGTAGTTTGTTTCTGTGAATCTATTTCCTGTGCATTATCAGGTTTCCGCTTACTCAGTCCTAGCTACTTATCCATTTTCTAAATTTAGAATTTTTCTTATAATATGTAAACTTATATTATACACGGAGAGAAAAAAATAGCTACATTTGCTAGTCTGCGCATAGCACCGTTGGCTTAGCGCAAGCAGCGCTAGAGCTGCTGATTTAATGCAGCTAGTACAGCCAGAAATGACATAACCTCACTTTATGTCAATTAACTTTATTTTTCCGACGATATAAGTAGCGAGATTTAAAAAAATCACAACGCTCATATAAATCTAAATGCTATAACTGCCAAAAATGTACTATCAAATACTAATAAGCATTTACTCATTAAATGAAGGCCCGCAGTCATAGCTATGGTCAAATAGCACTGACAGCTAAAGAGCGTCTGCTTTGTCCGCCTAGCTATAACTGCTGGAGTTTTTAACAGAGGTAGCTATATTTTTCTCTCAGTGTACATTCGCTTTTTAAACTTACATTACTCCGTTAAATTTAGGCGAGCGTCGTAAATGTAACATGCAAACATACGCGTTCGTTTATAACTTGTGACTACAGACGCAGACTACACTTCTACACTGCCTTGTTCATCCGCGCATGGTAAATAAATCTCGCACGCGAATCCACGTTCGCATAAAAATCGGGTGTTGTCGACGCGCAGCGAGACGTTTTTACTCGGGCGCCGCGGTGAGTAGGAAATAATAATAAAGTTATGGAAGGGACCTTATATTTTGCGTACCACCTGGTGTTCTTTAATGTACCACCAGTGGTACATGTACCACAGGTTGAGAACCGCTGTAATAAATCATTTGACTGACCACTTCTAGGGGTTTCGTTAAAAATCCCTTCAAAAACAAGATAATTATCAGATCTTGTGTGCTATTTTGTTACACTGTCACCACAGTTAGAAGTGATCCAAGATAACTTAATCAATTTTATTTGAAGCACTTATTTAAAAAAAAATACTTTACGAAGTCTATTGTTAAACCGGTATGTGGTGTGCAAATGCTGTTGCACAATCTTTGGTGATTTTTCTTATTTTGAACCTAATTATTAAATGATAGAAAATGTTAAAAAATTAATTCTTTGAACAAATGGCTTAATATGTTAATTGTTTCTTGCCTTATTTTGTTGAAATTTATATTTATATTTTAATAATACTAATAAGACTCAATTTTAAAAGGTATTTATTTTTGTGCTTTATATATTTATATATTTTGTTCAAAATTTTGAATATAATTTTTTTACAAAATTCTCCAAAACGTCATTACACGGTGAGCATGCGCAAATAGGTGCAAATTACATTGACATCTGTAAGAAAACTGTCAAAATAACTATTTGAACAAAATTTTGCTGTACGATGTTACACAGAATTTTGTAGAAACATTTTGAGTAAAATTTTGTGCCATGTCATACAGGCCTAACGCACAAAAAATAAATACATGTTGAAATTAAGTCTATTATTATGGCTTACAATTTCCTGCAATTAATCTGCTGAAGGAGCAACTACATGTTGTTTTTCTTACATCTTCGTACATATACAGGGCGATTCTAAACGTGTGAGAATCTAACCACGTATAGCTGAGGTGATTTAATTCCTAAATCATCTAGTAAGTTTTTTTTTTCATTCGGCACGGTCGCATGGTAGTTGTGCTTCAAAGTTTTTCTACAGCAATTCGCTAAAATGTAAATAACTTTTTTGTTTCTTGTCCCATTTCATTAATGTTGTTTTGGATAGCTAACAGCCCAATCTTCATTACCAGTAAAAAAATGACAAGTTGTGTGAAAGGGAATGAAATCTGACCCAGGAGTAAATACTTTGATTTAAAAATGTGGAAATTTTGTGTATGTATTTAAATTATAATCTCTATTCCAAACTTTGTTAGATAACTCTTTAATAATAAATTTTCAGAAACAATTGTGAAGACCTAGTCTTTTGAAAACAAAATATTAGTACAGAAGCTGCAAAATCTTGTTTTAAGATACAGTCGAACTTCCATATATAGAAGTGTCAAAGGACCGCGAAAAATATTCGTTATATAGAAAATTCGATATATAGAAAATAAAAAAATTATACACATAATGTGAAGAATAAGTAAAAGGTGTTTATTTATATAATACATACAGTGTGGAACAGCCAAATAGAATAAATTCAGTATTTCAATTATTGTGCATATTTTTAAAAAACCCCGAGACACGTCAGTTTTAGATTATGAAATGACATCGTGCAACGTAAATATGTCATCCCTAAATTCAACCCCCTCCCAGTGACAGTTGCAACCCCCAAATTTTTAAATTGGAAGTAGGGGCTTGTGATACCTCATTTGAAAGGTCTTATCATTCTCTATTCAAAAATGCTATGGTTATAAAATTTATGGCAAAAATTAACAGTAAAAAAAATAAATTCATCTGATTCACGAAATTCGCTACAACAGACTAAAAACCTGATAACTAATAGCGTTTCGTTCTTGACAATGTAATAAAATAAAGAATACATAAATTATTAGTGTAGGAGATGTTCAAAATGCATGCCTCGAACGTTTTGCAGCAACCCTAATCGTAAATAAAAATGTCTTCTAACGTTAATCAACATCCGAGGCGTGACCAACCTAATCGCAAGCGTTATTCTTCTTCTTAAGTCGGCTAAATCGCGTGATTTAGTTTTGTATACCATACTTTTCACATATCCCCATGAGAAGAAGTCTAATAGCGTAAGATCAGGTGATCGTGCTGGCTATTCTATCGATCCTCGCCTCCCTATCCACTGATTTGGAAATATTAAATCGAGGTACTGCCAGACATTGAGTTTGTAATGGGGTGGTGCTCCGTCCTTGTGGAACCATATCACATTCGCTGGAACTTGTGGGTTTGCTTGAGCAGGACATTAGTTACCTCCATTCAAATTTCCATAAATGGATAAGGGACCAATGACATGGTTTCCAATTATCCCTGCCCAAACATTAAACTTTTCCTGTTTCTGCGTATGTAACACTCTTCCAGTGAGGATTTTCTTTAGACCAGTAGCGACAGTTTTGGCGATCTCCGTAACCAACCATCTGTAGAATTGTTACTATATGCATTTCCGTTAAATAAACCATGTTTCTGAATTGCAGTTAGCAAAATTCAAACACGCACAATACAGACAACTACTGTCATGCGGTTACAATCACACAGCAAGTTGCTACGGTGTTTTCAACAAAACTAACACCAACTATGATAGATGTTGATAAGTTTTTATGTCTTCCTTTAAGGTGATACTGTCGAAAAAGGACACCGCAATTGCTTTTGCTTGCCTTCTTATTATCAAGAACGAAACGCTATTAGTTATTAAGTTTTTAGTGTGAGTGTGTTGTAGCGAATTTCGTCAATCACATGAATTTATTCTTTAATTTTATAACCATAGCATTTTTGAAAAGAGAATGAAAAGACCTTTCAAGTGAGGTATCACAAGCCCCTACTTCCAATACAAAAATAAGGGGGTAGCAACTGTCACTGGGAGGTTGAAGGGAGAGGGTTGAATTTAGGGATGACATTTTTACGTTGCACGAAGTCATTTCATAATTTAAAATTGATGCGTCTCGGGGTTTTTTAAAAATATGCACAATAATTGAGATACCGAATTTATTCCATTTGGCTGTTCCACACTGTATATACATGAGCAGAAATAAGTAAATAAATTAAGTAGTCAGAAAAACGTAAAACAATAAATACTGTACATACATATACATACAGTTATACATTTATTGAAAGAAATCCGTAATTTTCTGCTGTACACTGCAATTAAATAAAGTTTTTTGTTCGAAGAACGTTTCGCACTTATTTAAACTGGAAAAAAATCCTTCAGGTACATTTTCTTTGCACTGAAATCCTCGTCGAATTGTTTTAAAGGCGGTTAATACTTCATTATCCATAGGAATTGGAAAAGTTGTATTATCGTCCTCTACATCTTCGTCTTCTTGGTCTTCTTCCTCATTATTTGCAACACTAGCAATAATACCTTCGTCGCTAAGATACTCTGCAACCACAACATTTTCCCACTTCAATACTGCTTCATCGATGTCTTCATACATACAGGATTTAAATCGTTTTCTGTTAGAATCGCGTTCCTGGCTCCGCTTGAGAACACTTTCACGATTTTTTTAAATTGTTGAAATAGTATTTGCTGGTATACCAAAACGAGCTGCAATTTCCTTCTTTTTCCCACCTTTGTCTACTTCATCAAGCAACTTTAATTTTTCACAAACAGTTAAACAAACTTCTGCTTCGTTTTGCCATTTTAGCGAGCGATACACAATTGCACGCAATGAACACAAGATTCAAACTGTTCTTCAAGTTTTTGAATCTGTTCGTAATGAGTCGTCAGGAATTTGCGATAACGCCGCAAATGCGGGCAAACAAAGGGTTGAAAAATCTCCGGTGACGCCAGGTAAGTAACTTTCAAATTCTGAGAAAAACATTAATAGCCTAACATTGGAATTTACAATACAACTGTTATCTCTAAGGAAAAAATAACAAGTTTTTAAATTTTTAAGCTCGAAAATATTCGTTGAATAGAAATTCGAAGTTCGATATAAGGGGACAAAATAACGATAAATGTGCTGTCAGTGCCAGGATCCTTGAAAAAATTTCGTTAAATAGAAAAATTCGCTAAATAGAAGTTCAATATATGCAAGTTCGACTGTATATCCTAATTTACAAATTTTTCACTTTTGGGTCTTATTTCGTCCACTTCTCACACTCAATTGTATATTTTTTTTATTGGAAATTAAGCTTGGACTATTGGCTTTCCAAAACAACAGAGTATATCAAAACCGGACAAAAAACAAGTAAGTTATTTATATTTTAGTGAATTGATGTAAAAAAACTTTGAAGCTCCATAAAACGACAGTGGTGCTGAAATTGAAAAAAAATTACTAGGAGATGTAAGTGTTAAATAACCTCAGCCATATGTGGTTAAAGTTTTTTGCTTATAATCACCCTGTACATTCAATCTTGTTTTCTTTTTCACAATACTGTTATTACAAAATAAAATTTGTTATTTAAACTCCAAAATCAAGTTTATTGTGTTGGCAATACAGTTTCAGGTCATGGCATTGTGTTTTATACTGCTAACAATATTTGATTTTATGTTATAAATAGGATCTCAAATCAGTCGTAAATTCAGTAATTTTTATTTTAAAGTGCACAACCTGAATTTCCCATAAACTTTTAAAATAATGAATTCCGTAATTCAAAGCTGAACTATATTACTGGTGATTTACATAATTTTTTTATAAATGTGGATGGATCGGTATATTCTACCACTACCTCCATTTACGCATTCCACACTATTTGAATTCACATTTACATCCACGAGAGTTATTAGGTTTTTATGGGTATGTGGGATACAAGATCTTAAATGAATATAAAACAAAACATGTGCTTATCCTACTTTAATACTATATATAAGCGTATCAAAATTCTTACAAATGTATTCAGTGTTCATCACTCATCAGTATTTGATTTCAATAATACGTTAAATTGAGGCCTCTCACATAATGCCTTTTGTATTTCTTCAATTCCTACAGTGCTAGTTTCTTCTCTAAAAGAATAACTAAGTTAGTAACATCAAAATTACTGTTATCTAACGCTTACCGAAAATTTCCTTGAACCACTAGCTTAGCACGGGCTCTCCTCATCAAATCCTCAGCCAAGCACAAGACTGCTTGAATTACTATACGTTCTGCTGCATTGAAGAGAACACCAGGTATAATATCTTCAGGTTTTAGTATGATTCCTACATCCAACAGAGCTTGTTTTACATATGAACATGCCATTCCTACATTATGATCAACTAGTCTTTCTTTAGGGTTAGACGTTTTGGCCGGATCATTTTCTAAAATCAACAGACTGTTTAGCAAAGATGAAATATACAAGGTGTCCGACGTAAGTGAGCGATACATGGGGACCTTATGAAAAATTAGAGATATAGATTCCACTAACAAGAAGGAACGTGTAGCATCTCAAGGACTGCTACGAGCTGCACAAAAATTCTATACATTTTGAATACTGATTGTATAATTTAAAATTATGGTTTTGTTAAATAATTTGCTTATTATTACTAATACTACAAAGTGGTTTTAACATTTCTAAGGTCCTTTTGTTTTAGATATCGAATATTGAATTATATTCGGATAGCTTTTTGCATTTTGAAATTGCATTTGAAGTAAATATGTTTTCTAATTGTAATTGATTGCAAAACTATAGGAAACGAATGTTCTAATGGCATAATTAATTCACAACCTTAATATCAAGAGGCCTTTGGGTCATTCCATATCAAGTCAACTTATGTTTGAACCTTCACATCACCGATTTTAATGAAATCAACGGATAAGTGTGAGTATATGGAGACATGTAAAAGTAGAAATTGTAGGGTTTCGAAGTTATAGCATTTTTCTCCCACAGACGTGTAGTTTCTAGTTTAAATAAATGTACATATTTTGTGGTAATTGTTTAAATGATGATATATACATTATTTAAAAGTATATGAAATGTGCTTTCATTTGATATACAGGGTTTGTCCAAAAACTAATGTGACTGAGTTGATGAAAAAAAATTTATTGATGAGATCGATAAAACACATTAAAAGGTATCAAAATAGGCTCCTCCTACGTCGATACATCGCTTCCAGCGAGATTTCCAAGCATTGAAGGCGTCACGGTAGGCCTCATCCGGAATGTCCTTGAGCCTTGCTGCAATGATGTGCTTTCATGGGAGTTTTCAAGCGCGGAAACAAAAAGAAGTCTGGGGAGTCACGTCAGAACTGTAGGGCGACTGGGGAACCGTTGACACCTTTGAATCGCTCAGGAAGCGGGTCGCAAGGAAAGCAATGTGGGTTGGCGCGTTTAATGGTGAAGTTTCCAATCGTCCGCGATGAACCCTTCATTTAAGTCTCTTGAGGACTTCCACGTAGAATGTGGCGTTGACGGTTGTACCTTGTGGTACAAACTCATGGTGGAGGAGCCCCCTGATCTCAACGAACACAATGAGCATGGTCTTGACCTTTGACTTGCTCATTCTGGCCTTCTTGGGGCGAGATGACGCCGAGGTGTGCCACTTGGCACTTTGCCTTTTTGTTTCGGTGTTGTATTCAAACACCCAAGACTCGTCACCTGTGATGACATTGTCTCAAAAGTGGGGGGTCGCTTTCACAAAAGTCCCAAAGTTCCTGGCACGTTTCACTCGGCGCGATTTTTGGTTGTCCATTAGCACTTTGGGAACCAACTTCACGCACACTTCTCGCATGTGCAAATTGTTCGTCGCAATCTCGTGGACGGTACTTTTTGGAATGTTAAATTCTGTGCCACTAAACGAACACTTAAACGACGGTCTGAGTTCAAAAGTTCTCTTCACACGCGTCACATTTTCGCGGTGGTGGTCGTTGATGGCCGTTCAGCGCAGGCTTCATCGCTTCTAGAAAGGCCTTGCGCCACCGGGGCACTTTACGTTCCGACAAACAATCATCACCAAAGGCCGTCTTTATCATAGGAAAAGTTTCCACTGCGGACTTGCCGAGTTCCACACAAAACTTGATGGCAATCCTTTGTTCCAAGAGCGCTGCATTGCGGCTTGCACGGCTGACGAAAACGATTTACACGGAAAAGCCTTTCCTTACTCTCCGGATGGTCGTAGACAACTGAGGGACCGCGCGTTTATAAGCTGACTTCCTCCTCTACCGATCCCAACCGGCCCGAGCGCGCTGCGATGTATAGTCACTTCACAATAAAATTACTGACATTACTTTTTGGACAAACCCTATATAACTTTCCCAAGTTTTTTTGTTATATTCATACAAAACATACATCTATTTGATCAGAAACATTTTTTAATTTGTCGAAAGTCAGTGTACTTAATTAATTTTGATAAAAAAAATTGTATGCTTGTCAACTATAACCCTTCATAATTGTGGAAAGTTTTATCATGGGATCTGAATGGGAACATAGTGAAAATAAATATTTTCCATTGGCGGCTCTACTGATATTGCCAATCTTGTTTGAAACAAAAAAAAATTGCAGTTTGTTATGATGGAAACACAATCTGACTTTGAAAATTGGCTCCTACAATAAATACTCTAGTAATTTAAAAAATAACTATTTCTAGAGATTTATATAATAGTTAGATAACAGAAACTACTATTTACGAATATTTATAATAACAATCTACTAACTAGTCAATTAAAAACGTAGAACATTTTATTCTAAAATCTCAGTGTGAACACAGTGAAAACAGTTGCTGTGGGGGGCATAACTGAATTTGCCAATTCTGTTTAAAACAAAACAAAAACATAGTTCGGCTACGTTACACCCAATAGTTGGGTGCGTACTTCAAAAACAAAGAAAAATTAGAACTTGAAGGTTTTATTTTTTTATAGGAATGTTTGAAACAGTGACACTGTGGCTATACATTTATTCTAAAAATATCTTATTTGGAGTCTTTCACAAAATTCTCTTATACCCAATTAAAAGAAAATTGTTACAAAGGGATCAGCAGCCAGTATAAAAATTAATATCATTTTCTTAATATTTGTCTTCATGAGCAAGACGGATGGAGTATAAAAAAAATTTATGTGATGGCTTGGATGGGACAAGTCTTCAAAGAGCATATGAAAACCAAACTACCACTCCAAAAGATTTGTTCAAATGATGCCAAAAAACCTTAGGAATGTTCACACTTTAAATATGACTAACAGAGAATATGAAGAAGAAAAAATTCTATTACAGAAAAGCAGTGGCGGCTTGTACTAAAGGGCACGTGCCCACCCAACCACCAAGATAAACACAGAAAGAAATTCGCATGTAATTCAGTGCATTATTTTAATTTCATTATTTTAACGATGGTATCAAATTTTCCTTCCGCACCACAAGCGCGGCTAACAGCCTCAAAACTATTTTCCGGGGAACGCTGTGATTTGTACCTATTTAGAGGATGATTCGGTTGCCTATCGGTTATCTTCGCTATACGCGATATACCAGGCCAGTGGGGCACCGAGGATATTGTTCCCGTTTGCAGTCAACGTTTGAATTTGCACTTTGGAGCGCTGTTTTCGCGCAATCGCGCGTTTGAATTCAAAGACGAAAGTGACGTTTTTTCAATGATGGAAGTTAATTGTGTGCAAAAAGATCGACTGAACGCATTGGCGGTCCTATCAATAGAAAAGAAGTTCGTCCAGTCTATCCCGGATTTTGACAACAAAGTCATAGACGTCTTTTCCAGCATGAAAAATAGGAGAATGGATTTTATGTACAAAAAATAGGTAAGTTTTTTCTTGTGCCCACCCTCTTTCTTAACTCACGAGCCGCCACTGCAGAAACGATTTAATAGACCAGTACAAATAAAAGGTAAGCAGAAGCACCACTGCTTTATTCCACAATCCAGAACGCAAATGAAATCTAAATTACTTTCATTTTTTGAAGATGAACTCGTAAATGTTGGTAAATAATTGTTTTGGTTATACTACTATTGTTAATATTCGTGAATAACTATTTCTACTTGTGTTACCCATTGCTGTAAATATCTTAATTATTATATAAATCTCTAGAAATAGTTATTTTTCTTTTCATTATTAATGTAAGTACGCACAGTTGTTTTCGTTTATTTTAGTTGTGTTTGTAATTATTTGTAGGTAGTTCTTTTTTTGTGATGACTAAAATTATACCAAATTACTAAATTATTAATTCTAGGAGCGAATTTTCAGTCAGATTGTGTTTCCATCATAATAAACTGCAATTTTCTTTTGTTTCAAGCAAGATTGGCAATATCAGTAGAGCCACCAATGGAAAATATTTTTTTTTCACTATGTTTCCATTGTGATCCCACGATAAAACTTTCCACAATTATGAAGGGTTTATACATTTATTTATTTAAAGTAAAAATTACACGTTTATGGGGGGAAAATGTTCGAAATTTTACGGCCTTTAACTTCAAAGCCCTTAATATTTGAAGCCCCAAATTTTCTACTTTTACATGTCTCCATATACTCACACTTATCCGTTCATTTAATTAAAATCGGCAATGTGAAGGTTCAAACATAAGTTGACTTGATACGAAATGACCCCTTTAGAAACACATTTTAAACAATTAGTTGTTTAAACACGTACTTTTAAGCATCTTTTAAATGCTGAGCAATATGCAGGTTTTTTTAGAGAATAGGCCTCATTAAATATTTAAAGATGGTTCCCTTAAAATACAACAAGACCTGTGGTATCAGCATGATGGCTCTCTGCTCCGTCATAGAAGACAAGTGAATGCATGGCTAAATTATCATTATCCTGGCCCGTCATACGGCCTCCCAGATCTCTAGATTTAAATCCTCTGGATTTTTAGCTTTGGGGGCATTACAGCAGTTAATGTGCAGTGTTAAAATACATACTTATGGACAATTACAGAACCAATGTGTCAAATGAAATTCGTAATAACAATGTAATAGTTTGAGTAAATGATTCGCTGCTTTTGGTATCGGGTCTATATTCAAATTCAAGGAGCACATTTTGAGCATTTATTGTAAGAAATAAATGATTTAACCTTATTTTTTAAGTAATTTGTTTTGTTTTGTTAAAGACCACTTGATATTTTGAGGTTTGAGGTTTTGAATTCATCATGTCATTAAACTTTTTATCCCCTTTAGTTATGCAATTACTTGTCGGACCAATGTTTATTAGACATTTTTTACTCAAAATTACCCTAACAACCGGCAAAGATTTTTATACTAGTTGTAAAACGCCTTGTTTACAAATATAGCTGACGTCACAACTCAAAATTTCTAGCATTATTGTGCAGGTACCTATGTTTTGTTTACGCAGTATTTTAGATACAACCCAAAAACATCGAGGATCTTGCAGGGCGATTCACAGTTCCTGAACTCTTGCTATGAAAAACAGATTTGTTCTATAACTGACTGACTGGGTTATAAAGAAAATATTAAATCCGAATTATAAGGAACATATTTAGTCTTTCGCTTTTGTTTGCTACCTTTGCTGAGTTGCAATCTACTATTAAATACAAGATTTTAGTGTTGTTTGTAGAAACAACCCTATTAAACATTATAATAAAGGTGAAAATGTATTAATTGTTTCTGGCCTCACTTCCTTGAGATAATTATCATATATTGTATACTAACATTAAGGAGCAAACAAACAATTTCCAATTAATAAAGTTGTGAGCTTCTTCGATGACTATTTAAAATACAGTTTAAATATTAATATCTTGAAAATGAGACCATTAAAAATCTAATAAATTAAATATTCAAAATCTACCTCAAAAAGTACCTAATAATGTTACAACAACTTTGCAGATAATAAGCAATGTTATGCTTGGACACACTGTATGGAGTGTTCATGGTTTCAAATCTTTCAGTACATAAACTGATTAAAGTAGTGAAGCTTAACAGACCTGGATTGCAATTAACAACATCCACTACAATATCTGGTTCTGTTAACTCAATAATTGGTGATTTGTCCATGGAGTCTGTAAACGTGTTTCCATTACTTGCTGAACCATTTAAAAATTCTTCATGAGAATCGCTTTTGTTCTTAAATATTGTGTAATTAGCTAAAGGTGTGTAACCATGAGATCTTGCATACATAATTATAGCTTTTGTTGTCCAGGTTTGAGCATCAGGTAGTTGAGATGAATTTAAAATTTTAAGAACAGTCTTGGCTTGGAACCACTGCAAATTAATTAAACTCTCAGTGAGGCACAAATAGAAACGCATTACATTACGTACCTCGGCACTCAATCGTTTTCCAATATTCCATTTAGAATATTCTTCCAAAGATTCTGCAGCATATGGATAAGTGCATTTGTAGTCAAGGTCAGATACTAATGTGGTTATAAGAGGTAATCTTTTAAACAAATATGGCAGCGCTTCAGAAACATTTTTAAACCTATGACTAGGAAATTCGACTCTGTGTTTTTTATAATTAATTAATCCACAATTATCACCATCCTCAAGTTTAAGCCTTTTCATATGAATATTACTGTATGTTTTACGTAAAATTGAAGCTGCACCTGGCTGACTTGGATTAGCAATTTCCTTTTCATACTTCTTCTGGAACATTTTTTTGAGTAAAGACTCTTGAGGTCTTTTGCGTTTCTTTACCGCAATTATTGTGCCATTGCTCATTACAAATTTTTGGTGGTTTTGCCTTGCTGTGATTCTCACATCATCCAGCACAGTTTCTTCAATGAGTTCACTAGTTTCCTCTGTTTCTTGAAGACCATACATTAGATCGGACTGCTGGTCATCTGAAGGGTATTCAAACTCTATCTTACATTGTACAGGTGGAGATGAACTATCACGGCAGTAGGAATGTTCAGAAAGGTGATCAAACATGGAAGAGTTTGCTGATGTGCTTGGTAAGGATAAATCATTCCGACAGTCAATCCTTTGTGTCACTTCCTGTTTAACTCCACTAAAGCAGTAATCGTGATCATAATGCGGTGGAGCATAATTTGGTTCAGCATCAATTGATGCTTTTTCAACATAACCATCTTCACTTTCTGTATCAGGTTGTGATTTAATGATTACATTTTCCATTGTAGTTTCTTCTAATTTGTTTTCATTATCATAAAGAAGTAAATTTACAACTGTTTCATTTCCTGGAATAGTTAATATAATATATACAGATTGTCTATTATAGCAGGTATACTGGGATTCCAGGATGTTAGGAGGTAGAAGGTTCATTAACTGTGATAAAAATTGCCTACTTAGAAGTGGTCTTTCATCCTAGAACCCCAAACTATGCATAGTTTATTAGATAGTAGAAAAAAAAACTGCATACAGTCACTTGCAGACGAGCAGTTAGTAAACAGTGGGAGATAAAATACACGTCACAACACATTACTATTTACGCTCCATGGCAATGGTATTAAATAATAACAAAATCAGAAGTGGCTTTAGAACATTCAGTTTTCATTTTAAGATGATATTATTTAATATTTTCTTTTCATTATTCTGATAATACAAAACAGCAAACACCAATGGAATATGGGCATCGGAAGCCGTAGACTAACACTATAACCGAGATTATTTATATATATATATATATAAAATAAGCAATTTGGGCGTTAAGTAGATTTTGTTCACTAATAATACACCATCTGCAGTGTTCGGTGGCACCTAGTTCCACTATATAAACTACCCAAAAATGAATAAGGATATTGCAATATAAAATGTTTGTATTTGGCAGCTAACGGTCGTATATTATTGATAATTAGAGCAAGCGGCAATGTTTGATGTTAACCTTCAAAGGCCTAACATAATTTTCTTACGTGCAGGCCAACGTGGGATGCAGATGCACCCCAACCGTAAATCCCTGAAAACAGCACTAAAAAAATAAAAAACGGCAATATCTTTGCTTATATTGTTTATTGGAGAAATGTTTAGCTGAAAGCGTGGAAAATATTTCCAGAAAAATGCAGTTTTATTAAGCAAAACAATAAAATTTGCACTGTAACGCGTCAGATCAGGGACACTTTAATATTCAAAAGTAATCTTCGAGACTTCCGTATCGGGAATTTTGACCAAACATTACCATCTTTGCTGGTATATGAATGTAATAAACCTTCTTCACTTTCATCATGGACTGAGTTATCATCATCTACTTCAGAATCGTTGTCATTACTACACAAATCTTCAACAACATCTTCATCCCGATCGTTTTCTGCTTCCTGTAACAAGCAGTTGAATTCTGGATCATCATCATCATTTTCCAGATACCATTGTAGTTCGTCATCGGTGAACTTAGCAGAATTACGCGGATTCATTTTTCTAGGTCCAAAAATATTTGATGCACATACTCGCAGGCAGCACAAATTGAAATGACAACCTCCGCTGGGTTGCTAACATTTATACTAAAGTAAATTAAACAAGATTTAACTTATAAAGCGAAACAAGCGTTAGCGCAGTGAAAGATTATGCAGGAAGGTACAGGAAAAGACCTGCAGAAGCTTGCTGCAACAAAAACTTTACCGCAACATACAAGACTAACTGGGGTGCAAATACACCCCAAGCTAGAAAATTATGTTTTACAACATAATTATAAAAAATTTGATAATGTAATTAATGTAAACAGGTAATAAAATGTCTTAAAAACAATAAATAAAATTTCCAGTAAAATCATAACTATAGTTTCAATTTTACAGTAAAAAAAAAGACATATGGGGTGCGTTTGCACCCCAGTCAGGCCTTTGAAGGTTAAACAACAAAAAACAATCGAATCCAGTTGCAACCGTTTAACTATATTAGTGTCAAGTCGAGTTTGTGTGCTTGATTGAATAATCTTTTCTTCTTAAGATCTTTTTTGTTCATTGTTTTTTGTATTCGTGTGTTACATTTGTGTTCTTAATAATACACAACGATACAGAGAAACCATTTAACCATAGAACCACGAAATTTAGCCGCCAGGTTGACATTGCTGATATGTTAGGAACTACGCAGAAGGTAATTTCACGTGCCCTTTCGCGCCTTAAACAAACTAAACAGGCACGACTGCAAGCAGATGAAGGATCGTGAGGATCGACTTCTGGTAAGTATAACAAGAATGCACCTTTTTCCAACTGCTTGACATCTACAGTAAGTGCTCCAGAATGCCACAGGAAATAGAGTTTCCAACCAAACTGTGAGATATCGATTGTTTGAGGTAGGACTTACCTCATACCACCCCCTGAGATGCCCTGCAAGAACTATAGCTCAACGAAGACATGAATGGAATGGTCAAGACGTTGCCTTTGGTGGAGGTGCTCTTATAGTATGAGCTGGAATTTCTTTACGGTAGCGTACTGACCTCCGTATCTTTAATGGTACACTCACAGGCCAATGTTATGCCCAAGGACTGTGGCTACGCGATTGAAAGACGCGCGTTAAACTTTCCCAGATCTTCGGCAAAACTTTAACACTGGATACGGATCAATATAATTCTTGAAAGGACGTCGGCACTTAGCCGGCGCCTCGGGGCTGTGGCCGGTAAGTTTCAAGATCTGGGGAAAAAGCGTGAGAACGGAAAAACTGCCCCCGCACCACGATGGTGGACTAGAGTATAAGGGTTCCAACAACGGTCCAGTGGGATTAGTCTTCCGGCTTAGCTGCCCGTGCTGGCAACGTTTATAGCTATTATGTATTTCGTTAAGTTTGTTCACTTGTTATTCATTCCGTTTAATAAACCATTATAAAACATTTCTTTGTATTAGTCTGGTGTAAACAACCAAAAGACCATTATAGACCATGTTCTGAACCGTCACAACACTGCTGGACATTAATATTTTGTTTTTCTTGACGACAACGCAAGGCCACATCATGCTCGGGTTGTTTTAAAGATGCTTCGAGATGAGGAAATAAACAATTTTACTCTTCCTCCACTAGCTCCCGAGCTCAACCCTATTGAGCATGTATGGGACGTTTTGCAGAGGCAGCTGGATCATCATAATCCAATCTACTGTGGTGCAAAAGCTGAGGGATGTATTGCCGGTACTGTGGCATCAAATTCCACAAGAACATATTGATAATTGCATTGAGAGTATGCCAGCAAGGTGCAGAGTAGTTATTACTGCCAGAGGAGGTGCCACGCGGTATTAGAATTTAATAAATTTAAGTTAAGTGAAAGGAGACAATATCGATTTTCATTATAATATTGTTAAAATTGTTCTTTAAACGTAGCTTTGTTGTAATTTTCATGTTCATTACTAAAAAGACGTTGAATTTTGTTGTTTTGGTAGTTTTTTTTATTATAAATGCAATTGGTGTTGCCTTTAAGTGTCTTACACTGTGATATCTCTATTCATTTTTGAGTAGTTTAGATGTAATATCTAAATCTGGATTCTTTTACACAAACCTCTTGTATGTGCATCTAGATACTACACGGATGGACAAAATTAGTGCACCACTTAATAAATTTCAATTAATTCTTCAATCTTAGAATACTTATCAAAATTAATTCAGTTTTTTTGAAATAAGAATACAAAGAATTGTTTTTAATGATTTCGAAAAATTTTGTTATGAAACAAAGTACCAAAAAAATAATCCATATTTTATTGAAATATTCAGTGCAAACTTAGGAATGAAAAAAATTTAAAATAAACAAGAGTTTCAGTTTCAATATCGTGTATTGCCGCCTCTAGCTCGAATAACTTCCCTCAAACACTTTGGATGCTACGGAAAAGATTTGTTATGAAATCTTGGGGAATGTTATGCCATTCTTCAAGAGCCGCGTTTTCCAGCTCAGCCAAGTTCTGAGGAGCAGGATTTCGACGTCGAATGCGTCGTTGAAGGTGATCCCATACATGTTCTAGCACATTCAAGTCAGGACTACGCGCTGGCCACTCTAAACGTTGAATGCCAACCTCGTTCAGATATTCGTTCACGATCTGGGCTCGGTGCGGTCTGGCATTATCGTCCATAAGCAAAAAATTGTCGCCTAGGTAAGGTGCAAAACGTGCGACAATTTCTTCCAGAATCTCCTTGGAGCGTTTAATATTCTTCCTCGGATCATTACAAGATCCTTATGAGCCTCGAAAGAAATTTCACCCCAACACATTATTGACCCCCTACGGAAAGGCACATGGGGAACCATACATGCTTGGCTGTATCTTTCTCCTGGTCTTCTCCAGATAAAATTGCGGGAAGATTTTAAGCCTATTGTGACTTCATCAGTAAACAAGACTCTCATCCAGTCTTCCAAATCCCAATCCACATGTTCCCGAGCAAACTGAAGCCTAGCTTGCTTGTGGGCTATGGTTAAGAGAGGTCCTGTTGCGGGGTGTCTTACACTCGATCCAGATTCCTGAAGCCTTCTTCTTACTGTTTTGGAAGAAATCGCGACATTTCGAACATCTTGAAGTCGTTTTTTATCTCGTTTCCGGTGAGGAACCGATTTCTTAATGCTTGTTGGCGTATAAAACGATCGTCGATTTAGTTTGTGGACCTTGGTCGGCCTTGCCCTGATCTCCTAGCATGTGCACCTGTTGCCCTAAACCGCTGAAGACATCGACCAATAGTCGTGTGATGAACAGCAAGCTTCCGTGCAACCTCACGTTGGCTAGATCCTTCTTCCATCAAGGTGACAATTTTTACAGCATTATGCTCACTTACATTTCTTACTGGAGGCATTTCAATGTGTAAACAATTCGAACAAAATGAATATCTGACCACAAGTTGAGAAAACACACATTTATAAGCCTCCACGATAAAGAAATTTATATATTCAAAAATTTATAGGCGGTGCGCTAATTTTGTCCATCAGTGTATTATAATGTATCTTTCCTACCTAGATTCAAAAGTCCATTTATCAATTAATTTAGTAATATTTTGTAGCATATTCTGTTTTTGCCATGCACTATAGTAAGAATAAAATAAGAAAATATAAAGATGGTAATTTAGTCAAATGAAGAAATCTTAGACAATCTATGTTTCTAGATACTTTTGGCAAGAAGGGCTTTTATATAAAATGATTGAATTAAATATACCAACCTACTTAATAAAGATACTAAGCTCTTTCCTAAGAAATAGAACATTCCTGATAAGAATTCAAGCAACCTTTTCCAGCACTAAGTCTATTAAAGCTGGGGTATCTCAAGGAAGCTTACTGGGACCAACCCTGTTCAACATATATGTACAGGGTGGGCAAATTTCGATGTTTGTATAGGGTAACTCGGTAATTATAGGAGATACAAAAAAATGGAAGGCACGTTCTCGATCTCTTTTTTTGAGACAAATTCACTGGCGGAAATAAAAATTTGCTATCGTCTTTTGTTTTCGAGTTACAAACAAAAGTTCGATTTTTCGACTTTTAGACACATGTGAATATCGTGGTTGTTTGTAAAGTTAGGAGAAAATAACTTTTACATTCTCAAGGTACTTTTTTCTGTATAATCCAGTGTCGTCGAGAAAATTTGAAAAAAAAAGGTTTAATGTCGAGTTATGGCCTAAAGTTGTATTTTTTCAAATGGGAATCATAGTTGGCTATGGTTTAGTTAAAACGGATTTTTTTTTCTCTTTCTAACTATGTATCATATGTCGGGTAACTTTTGATGTGTAAGTCTTTAATAGCGAATATAATATTTTACTAGATTACTTTCTGTATTTTTTTTATATTTTACCAAGTAGGCGGGTGTCATCTATGATGGTAAACGGAAAAAATCCAGGAAAAAAATCCATGAAAAAAAATCCAAAGAAAAAAAAATCCAAAGGAAATAAAATCCAAGGAAATAAAATCCAAACTATAATTATAGTAATTTTTCACATGGTTTGTAACATTACGGCCGGTTGCACAAACGCTTTATGAAGTTTGCCTTATAGTTACCTACCTTAAAAATAAAATTTTGGGGCAAAAATATTTTGTTAGGTACTTAGGTAGATCTGTATTTGGTTATAATGCCCTTGGATGTAAATTTTGACAATTTAACTATTTATTAAAACTAAAACATCTTCACTTTTACGATTAAATGAGTTAATTGTAATTATGACGGAAACAAAATCGTTAATATGCAATTTACTTGCAAACGAATAAACACTGTCATAGATGGATTGTAGGAAAAAAAAACCCAAGGAAAAAAATCCACAGAAAAAAAATCCAGGAAAAAAATCCAAGGAAAAAAAATCCATAGGAAAAAATCCAGGAAAAAAAACCCAAACTATAAAATGAAGTGATTATAATTTTGAATAGCCAAACCTTTTTTTTCTCGCTCATTCATACTACTGTCCTTCCCCCCGGAACCGCTTTCGCATTACTTCAGGGGGTTGTGGGCGTCCCTTACACACTAAACATTCATGCAACATGCACCTTAAACTTAACTAAGCAAATGCGGTAGCCCCAGTCGGGATTCGGTCGCCCCAACGGAGCAACCGCATTTGCTGTGACCTCGAGTGGTCAATGCGTTCTCGCACTAGACCACCGAGGTCCCTGAACAGCCAAAAACCTAACCTAACCTAACCTAACCTACAACTTTTTTATCTTTCAGTATTGTTGTCTACTTTTCTTTTTTCTATTTAAATAATTTTTTTGCTAATAATGTGATTTGTTTGCCAGTTTTCTTAACCAATACACATATATCTATTTTATTACTGTGCTGCGTGAACGCTCTGTCAATTTTAACAAGGGATTTTTTAAATTAAAAGTTTTATTATTAATAAATAGTTAAATTGTCAAAATTTACAGCCAAGGGCATTATAACCAAAATACAGATCTACCTAAGTAACAAAATATTTTTGCCCCAAAATTTTATTTTTAAGGTAGGTAACTATAAGGCAAACTTCATAAAGCGTTTGTGCAACCGGCCGTAATGTTACAAACCATGTGAAAAATTACTATAATTATAGTTTGGATTTTATTTCCTTGGATTTTTTTCCTTTGGATTTTTTTCCTTTGGATTTTTTTTCATGGATTTTTTTCCTGGATTTTTTCCGTTTACCATCATAGATGACACCCGCCTACTTGGTAAAATATAAAAAAAATACAGAAAGTAATCTAGTAAAATATTATATTCGCTATTAAAGACTTACACATCAAAAGTTACCCGACATATGATACATAGTTAGAAAGAGAAAAAAAATCCGTTTTAACTAAACCATAGCCAACTATGATTCCCATTTGAAAAAATAGAACTTTAGGCCATAACTCGACATTAAATCTTTTTTTTCAAATTTTCTTGACGCCACTGGATTATACAGAAAAAAGTGCCTTGAGAATGTAAAAGTTATTTTCTCCTAACTTTACAAACAACCACGATATTCACATGTGTCTAAAAGTCGAAAAATCGAACTTTTGTTTGTAACTCGAAAACAAAAGACGATAGCAAATTTTTGTTTCCGCCAGTGAATTTGTCTCAAAAAAAGAGATCGAGAACGTGCCTTCCATTTTTTTGTATCTCCTATAATTACCGAGTTACCCTATACAAACATCGAAATTTGCCCACCCTGTACATATAATGTTAAGTTTTTTGAATCTTCGCGCCCCAGCGAAGTGGTGATTTGGGGGTTGGGGAAGCCAGCGTCTGCTGTGCAGTATTGCAGTGTTAGCAAGGACTTCATGTAGCTAAAAATAAACAGCTTACAGCAACAGAATTCCTGAGGTTGTCTATTTTATTTATTCGAACCTCAACAGTGGCTTTCTAGAGCGAGTAATCATCTGCTATCGCCGGAAAGAGGCGTTTCAAGTAGTTTTCGATATTCTGATTTCTGATAGTAGAAAGAAGGTTTTTGAATTCAATACTGCCACGATTTAATGTTCTTTTGTCGTTCGGATGCCGTGTCGTTTGCCAGATCCTTCGTAGTCTACGCTTCTCTGCGATTTTTTGTTTGACAATAATTGGGCAATTTACTGGACTGAAGTGATGGGTAGCTTGGCGAGCCGCTTCCAATACTACCTAAGCGAAGTGTAGTACAGCGTAATCTAAATTCATAGTTCTTTTTAACAGTATATCCGAGTGTAAGGATTTATTAATCAGCTCTTGAAAGTTAATTCAATTTGTGTGTTTGTTAGTAAGTGAAGGAGTCTTCTCCTTGATAATTATGTTTGTGCCCAAGGTTACTAGCACCGGGGAGTTATAGGTAGAGAGATTAAGACTGGAATTAGCACTGAAGACGTTTAAGTTTATCCCTTTTTCGAAGCATGGATCAAGCAGGTCTGGTTGTTTTCTGGGGTCCGTTAGTATGTTGGCTCACCTGTAGACAGGGGCAGTGGTTCCGAATTGTTTACTACTTTCAGCATCTCTCTGCCTTTGGTGGTGCTTAATATGGAGCCCCATTGAATATATATATATATATATATATATATATATATATATATATATTGCTAAGTATATTCTTTTAATTTTATAAATAATTCTCTAAAGAAAATTTAACTATAAAGTAGAATACCAGTTTGTCTTAAAATTTTATTTTTTTTACTATCCAGTTTGTTAAACCTGTAAATATTGTATATTTGCACCATTTTCTGTTTTAAACAGTAGTGTATTTGAAAATTTAAACAGAATAATGTACCGTGCTCAATTTTAGATACACTTTCTATATTAGGAAGATAAATTCGAGTTGTTTTGTATATTTTTTTGTGTTATTCAGTAAGAATTTGTAAACCAAACACAGATTTGTTATAAATTGTATTGGTTTCGAGGGCTCAAAGAAAATTCGTAAACTTCAATTATTTTTAAGGACATTAAAAATTATAGAAATCCTTCTCTTAAAATCTGCTTTTTCGGGAAATTCAAATAATGCAGAGCAAGTTGATGATTCAAACATGTTATCTAGTTTTCTCTAAATACTTTAACATGTTTAGGGTTATTTTTTCTAGTACTGCAAACAAACTAAACTCATGGGTTTCTTTAAAAATAAATTATTTGCTTCCACTTCTTAAAATATTTGGTCACTAAGGAAGTATCCCGTGCGGACTTGGGAACCTGAGAGGTTGCAAAAGTAAAATAAATTCGGAGTTTACTACAACATATAGATTATAGCTAGCTGTAGATTATTTTTATCCTGCTAAAGGGTTTGTCAATGTCTTTTGACATTTGCGAGTTAACGCTATCTGAATGCAAGCTTGATAGGTTTATGGATGTTTTGTCTACTTAGTAGCAAATAATTATTTGGCAAACAAATAAACTGCGTAAGTTAATCATTAAGTTAACATTTTACATAGTTTGAAATTTATGTCAATCACATAAGTATAAGATTGTTTGGATAGACAACCAACCATACACTTGTGGTATGAAAAAGCATACTATTCTACAAAATCCAGTGCAAAAGTAGGTAATGAGTTATTTTTTATTTTAGGTTTACTTATTAACCAGTGAGTAAGTTACCTAAAGATGAAGTTAAGAAAACCATAATATGTAGTCATTTGTTGAATATGCATTACATTACTAAAATGTAGTGCAGTTTGTGCGGTGTTTTTCATAGGTAATGATTTCTTTTAAACAAATTTGTTCAGAAAAGTCAGTATTATTTTATTTTTTAGGTATCTGTAAATAGTATCAAATCTAAATATGTATGCATACAAATAATGTATCCCCGTTCCCTGTTGAAACAAAGTTTTATACTTCAAATACTTGCTGCAGACCAATTACCATTTTTAATGGGTTTCACCGCGACGTCTATTATTGCAAATCGTGGATGAACTCTTTCTTTTAAAATAACTTCAATTTGCTCGTTAGTTAAAATTAAAATGCCAGCAAAAAATTTTGAGTAATACATCGTACAGTTTTATCTAGGATACCAAGATGCTGTCGCATAAGATTAGTTTATATTTTCCTGTCCTCTTCTTACCTTTTCGCAGGATTTTATTTTTTTATTTCCTATTTGTTAGATAACTAACTATTTATTAATTTACAAAAAACTAGGAAATAGAATAAGTACAATACTTGATCCTATTCATGCGGATTAGGCAACTTAGATGGAGCAAGATATTTTGCTGTCAAACATGTATGAAAATTTGTAACACTTATACATAGCTGAGGTTATTAAAACACTCACACCATCCAGTATTTTTCTTTTAATTCAGCACCTTTATGGAGAAATGTAAATAACTTTTTGATTTTTGTCCAATTGTCGAAAGCTAGCAGTCTTAAGCTTAATTTCCAGCCGCGAAAAACGTTGAGTGAAGAGTGGATGAAATCTGACTTACAAGTAAGAAGTTGGTTAAAAAATGTTTAATTTATGTGTAAAAAATGTTAACGATATTAGTATTGTCGTGATTGGTAAATAATGTTCTATATAAAAAATCTATTTTCCGGTAAGTATTTCATAGCAGCTTTGACAAAGGAATGAAAATCATAAAAGTATACAAAATTGTGTTTCATGGTATTTTGATGGTTGTATTTATATGGCGATGAATTTTTACAACCTTAAATATTTTGTACACCATCGTTTTGTTAGAGTAGATAAACTTCAATCGCTGTTACAGTTGGTTATAGAAATTTTGATGATATGATCACTATTTATGAATTATGATACAGACGATTGTATAAGAATTGATTTTATTTTGGCTGTTTCTAGTTAAACAAGCAACTCCTGTATCAACTGGGAGACAAGTAGTACAAAAATACTTTCATATTTATTTATACTTAAATAACAGTACAATAGGTACATAAAAACTATAACTATTCTATAAATAATATATAACAAGATTTGTTAAATACTAATCATATAATCATTTATGTGACAAAGGTAACAATGAGATTGATGATCCAAATGTGACCATGAAATGCACCCAACTGCCAACGACAAAAACTAATTTTATAAAAGGAAAAACACCCTCGTAGTTAATATTTATAAAATATATCTTTCTCCGTGCACATTACAGGATTAATTTCAGTCACTCTCCTAGCTTCACAAATGAAAAGAAATGAGATGAAATGATGCAATTCATTCTTAAAGCTTGTTACGGGTAACAATATGAATTAAATTATCACGAATTAAAAAACAAAAACTTCCAAATTAGTGTTTCACGACCTGCGTAGGATGCGAGGCGTACTGGCTGTACTGGAAGTTAAAGCTTTGAGCAGGAGAGCCTTGTGGAACGTAATTTTTGGTAAAATCGCTTTTTCCAGTAATTGGTTGTGAAGCTTTCAGTGATTGCCGAATAGCATTAGCTTGTGCTTGCTGCTGTTGTTGCTTAAAATATTGAATTTGCAAAATCGACGGCACGTAGGAATCCAGAAGAGATTTAGGTTCGTACTTTTGTTGAGGAAACTCATATTTAGGACTCTTTGGTACTTCAGGTTGCTGTACGTATTGTATATCAGCGAATTTTGGAGTTTCAGATTGAATTTGAATTTGAGGTTGGATTTGTACTTGAGGTTGGATTTGCACCTGAGGTTGAATTTGAGTCTGTGGTTGAGTTTGAGGGACTTCAACATACTGGTATTGTTGCGCCTCTCCAGCTAATCCTTGAACAGCATCTAAAGATTGTGTGTAAACTTGCTCCTGAGGTTGTAGATGGGTTTCAACAGCCTCGGTTTGTTCTGCCTTTCCTCCTTGCAGATACTGAGACGGCACGTACATCACATACTGAAGACCACCTTTAGGATCAACAACGGTTTGAATACTATTGGACGCAGCTGGATATTGTTGAAGATAAACAAGCTGAGGTGAATAATATTGTTGGAAAGCATTTGTATCTTGTGCGGTAAGAGTGTTATCAGTGATGTAAGGCAATTCCACTTGTTGATAATTAGGTTGGGACTGCACGTACTGTTGGGCTCTTGAAGGTTGGATATACTGTTGCTGTGATTGTTGCTGGGTCGGTTGGTAGTTGAAAAATTGTCGAGGAAGATTAAAATGCTGCTGTGAAGGGGTATATTGTTGAGGTTGCTGGCGAGTTACCTGCTCAGTTTCTTGTTGTTGTGTCTTCATGGGTTTGAAACCATATTGGAGTTTGGGTGGTGTTATTGGTTGGCGATACTGATGCTGTCGTTGAGCTGCCGGTTGAGGAATAGAAATGTGTTGTAGTTGTTGAGCTGCCGGTTGAGGAATAGAAATGTGTTGCTGTTGTTGAGCTGCCGGTTGAGGAATAGAAATATGTTGTTGTTGAACAGCTGTTTGGTGAGCCGGAACGTATTGTTGTTGAAGTCCAAGTTGGGCAGCAGAAATATACTGCTGCTGAAGTCCTAGATGGGGAGAAGAAAAGTATTGTTGCAGTTGAAGGTTTGGCTGAGGGGGTGAAATATATTGTTGTGGTATTTGTGGTTGTTCTTTCGTTGGCCTGGCTCCTGGTTGAGATCGTCGCTCACTTGCTAAGTTGTCTCTTTCGATATCTTCGAGGTTGAGCTGCTTCTCTCTCACTGCAAGCGTTACGCTTAGCAGGCAGTAGAATATGGGGAGGTATCTCTGCAACAATTTAAATGAATTTAATACCTTATGCGAAATATAAAAAAGATAATAAAAAACTTTTAACTTTTGAACCACTTTGAAATGAGCCCCCGTATTGCTGATTTATACAAACAAATTCGTTGGATAAAATGATTTCACTAGTGCCTTTTCTTTAGAAGAAATTGGCTACCATTTTATTTACTAATCTCTGTATAAAATGCTACTTAAGTTTTACTTATGTAATAAAAAATAGAGACTCTAAAAAAGCTATTAATTTAAAACAATCTGAAAATCGCTCATAATATAACATATAATCGATTTGGAAATATTATGGAATGCTGTTTCAATTATATTTCCTCTAGTATGGTTTCTATTATACAGAACATCCACATACTAATTCATGCATTTCTCTAAATATGCGGTTCTAATTATTTTTAATCATGTAGGCTTCCTAGGAAGACCAGAATTATAAAAAACAGTAAAAGTTGAAAGTGATTTTTTTGTTAATGTATTATAAATTTGTCTTATAATACAGTGATTTATGCCTTTCACAATATATATGTAGCACACAAATTGATGTGATTTTTTTAATTAAATGTAAATTGTTTTGGACAATATACTTAAAGTACTAGATTTTACATTAGTTATCACAAAAAATGTAATCGTATAAACGGTAATGTTTAATACACTGAGATATGCTTATCAAAATATATGTGCCGCACAATTACAGACATTTTTTGAAATTAATTATAATTTGCGATACAAATTTTTGGGACACAGTTCTAGTTGTATTTACCTATAAACTAGTAGGCTTTCTGAAAACCCGCAATTATAAAAAAGTAAGTGATCGTATAAACTCAATGCACTGACTGACTTATACCTATCACAAGGTATACGTTGTGCACAAATTGTAGTGATTTTTTAAATTAAGAAAATTTATATTCGAAATTTTTAGAACACGTTTCTAGTTATATTTAAACTAGTAGGCTGTGCAGTGATTAATTTAAAGAAAGTATAATTTGCATTGATATATTTTGGGACATGGTTATAGATATGTTTAAACTAGTAGGGTTTCTGCAAAATCCGATATTATAAAAAAAATATGCGATCGTATAAATACTAAAGTTCAATACACCGACTGACTTATACCTATCACAATGTATATGTTGCTCACAAATTGCAGTATTTTTAAATTAAGCCTAATTTGTTTTGGAAAATTTGTGAACACGCTTCTAGATATATTTAAACTAGTAGACTGTATAAGAACACAAAAACTATTAAGCTGTATGATAGTATAAATAGAATTTAATACACTGACTTGTGCCTATCACAATAAATATGCTGCACGTAATTTGCAGTGATTCTTTAAACTAACTATAATTTGCATTGGAAAATTTTGGGACACGGTTCTAGATATATTTAAACTAGTAGGTTTTTACAAAATAAAGAAAATTCAAAATAAAATGCGGTTATACAAACACCAAATTCCAAACTGACTTAAGCTTTGCCCATTACAATTGAAGTGATTTTTTAATATGTAATTTGGTAACATTTTAGAATACCTATCCAATTCTATCTAAAGAATAGGCTGAAGCCGATATAGAAATACGATTTGTTAGAAAAATACTATCGTAGAAACAGACCAAAATACTTTCTATTTATATCACAATACATTGTGCACAAATTGATGTACTTCTCTTTTTAAACCAATAAAACCTTTTCAGAGAATTTTGGGACACAGTTCTAATTGTATTTAAACTAATAAACTCGTTGTGATATGAAAAACTCGAATTATCAATACGAAATGTGATCGTGTAAACATTAAAAACCCAAATATTTCTTTATGTATACATATACATACAATACATATACATACATATACATTGGGCACAAATTATAGTGATTTTTTTAAATTGAATTAAATTTATTATTGCAAATTTAAGAACACGCTTCTAATTATATTTGAACAAGTGGGTATTCTAGGTAAGCGAATTATCAAAAACACATGATCGTACAAACAGTGAAGTTTAGTACCTGACTCAGCTTTTCACAGTACATATGCTGCGCACGAATTGAGGTGATGGTTAATCAAATATAACTTTTATAAAATGTTTGAGCACGGTTCTAATTATATTTAATCTAGTAGGTTTTCTATGATATGGAAGACATGAATTAGCGAAACAATATCATCGTGTAAACTGTAAATTTCAATATTCACTTACTTAAGTCTGACACAGTAACATGATGAGCACAAATTAAAGTGATTGTTGTAATTATACAAGTATAATCAGTTTTGGTAAATGTTGAGGTACAGTTTTAAATATATTTAAACAACTAGGCTTTTTAGCAATTTCTAGCAATTATAAAAAATGATGTGATCGTATAACCAATACAGTTCAATACACTGACTTAAGCCCATCACAATACATATGCTGCGCACACATTGAGGTGATTGTTGCAATTAAATATAATCAATATTGGTAAATGTTGGGATCCAGTTATAAATATATTTAAACAATTAGGCTTTTTAGCAGCTTCTAGGAATTATAAATAACAAATGTGATAATATAAGCAATACATTTCGATACACTGATTTAAGCCCATCACAATACATATGCTACGCACAAATTGAGGTGATTGTTGTAATTAAATATAATCAGTTTCGGTAAATGTTGGGATCCAGTTTTAAATATATTTAAACAACTAGGGTTTTTAGCAACTTCTAGGAATTATAAAAAACAAATGTGATCATATACGCAATACTGTTCAAAACACTGATTTAAGCCCATTACAATACATATGCTACGCACAAATTGAGGTGATTGTTGTAATTAAATATAATCAGTTTTGGTAAATGTTGGGATCCAGTTTTAAATATATTTACACAACTAGGTTTTTTAGCAACTTCTAGGAATTATAAAAATTAATGTGATCATATAAGCAATAAAGTTCAATACACTGACTTAAGCCCATCACAATACATATGCTGCGCACACATTGAGGTGATTGTTGTAATTAAATATAATTAATTTTGGTAACGTTGGGATCCAGTTTTAAATATATTTAAACCACTAGGTTTTTTAGCAACTACTAGGAATTATAAAAAATAATGTGATCATATAAGCAATACAGTTCAATACACTGACTTAAGCCCATCACAATACATATGCTGCGCACAAATTGAGTTGATTGTTGTAATTAAATATAATCAGTTCTGGTAAATGTTGGGATCCAGTTTTAAATATATTTAAACAACTAGGTTTTTTAGCAACTACTAGGAATTATAAAAAA
>JABXWE010029375.1:0-15508 GCA_014611495.1 Limonius californicus | reverse complement strand
CAGTATGAAAATCAATAGCTTCAAGGTATAACGCTTCAAAATCGAAAACATATAAAGAATTTATCAAATTTTTGTTTAGCGACTATGCTTACATTAAACATTTTCTTAGTACAAGTCAGTGTTGTAAAATTGCACTATTTTACATATTTAATTAATTTAAATAACTTTTACATTAACTACACAGATTCACAAATAAATAACGTACTGGTATAAAATATTGCCCTCTAAATGTTTTTGAAAATAGTGCAATTTACTAGCACTAAATTTTCTTTACGCAGTATAGCTATCATACTTAAAAAAGATGAAATACATTTATTTGTACTGGGATTCGAACCGTGGACCCTGAATTGGCAGACAGATATTTCAGTAACAGAGCTATTAATCTCTCAACCACAAACTATCAAAGAACCTGTTCTAAGTAAAATGATCCCTGAATAAATTGAAAATACTTAGTTAAGAGCCCCTTCGTCTACCGCCGGACCCCGGCCTTTTGTCTGCCACGAGCTTCTCCTCGGAGTTAAGGTAGAAATAAGCATATAATTTTTATTAGTTGTCGTGGTAATGCTGAGGAATCGAACCCAAGCCATATTCGACATCGAAATCGAACACCTTGCCAACTGAGCTAGCACCACATTTAAAGAATAAAATTGCAAATATTTTTGGTTAACTTTCAGGTATGTATACATGCCAAATTTATACAAATTTCTGTATTTTACTGTCACTGTAGGCTGCTGGTGCTGGTCAGACGGTTAGAAAAACTAGGTAGCGCAGGCTTGGGTCACTACTACGTTGGATAGCCCATTTAGTGCTACGAACAGTCACTGGCCGTACTTCGGAGAGCACGTCAAAGCCGTCGGTCGCGACAACCACTACAGTAGTAGTCGTTAGGTTAAGTCAGAAACGCTAACGTGACCTGAAAACTCTGACACTAGGCTCTAGCACGGTTACGAATTATGGTTATTATTCCAAACAGTTAAATTTATTCATACTAATTCCGGATTTTAGCAGTAACTACATGCATAACTAACATATTCAGACTCCACTAACTTCCACACTTTCTCTTTATATTCACGAAACGTAACATTCACGAAAAGCGTAAAGTGAATAGTTACACTGAAATCTTAATATACGCATATAACGAGTCTATTTTTACTAAAACTACATTTTATAGTTATCTCACCGTTAAAATATTGAGATGTGTTTATCCACCCTTGTGTGGTACTGAACAGTAGGTTGACCCTTATGTGTGCCATTTGATTTAATGTATCTATAAGCAGGACAAAAGGCCTCAGAGGCCCGTGGCTATGATCTTCCTCCATCTCCTTCTGTCTCTTCCCATTCGTCTATGATAACCATTTCTGTCGGGTTTTGGTTGACTGCTTCTAGCCATGCTTTAGGGGGTCTTCCTCTTCTGGGTCTCCCCTCAGATTCCACTCTGAGGATAGTTTTGGGGACTCTGTTCTACTCCACGCTATGTGCCCTAGCCACCGCAGCCTTCCTTGTTTCAGAGTCTTGACAGTGGGAGAATCTCTATATATTTCATATACTTCCTTATTTGTTCTTCTTTTCCAACCATCTCCTTTCCTTACACCTGCATAGACTTTAGCGCAATACTTTCCTTTCCCACCTAGCTAGTTTGGTCTCCTTTGCTTTTGGTAAAGTTCACACTTCACTTTCGTATAACACTATTGGTTTTACCATGGTTTTATAGATGCGCTCTTTCGCAGATCGCAGCTCTTGATACTACGCTTTTATTTAACACTGAACTTAACATTGGCCACGTTTTAACTCCTGCCGTCATCCTTTTCTGGATCTCTACCGTTTCATCTCCATTGCTGGTTAATTCCACTCCTAGATAGGTGAAAGATAGCACCTTTTCGATCTCGTAATGCCTCTGTTCTTTACATTCGATGATTTGTGCCTCGTCTATTGGATTTTTTGTGTTCAGGAGCATGTATTTAGTCTTTTGCTCGTTAATTTCTAGTCCAAAAATTCTCGCTTCTTCTTCTAGTCTCCGAAACATTATCTTTAGTTCCTCTTTAATTCTTGTTAGGATAGTGAGGTCATCAGCGTATGCCAACACTTGCCTCGGACAATTAAATACATTGTTGTTCGTTTTACATTTACTCTTTTTCACAATACATTCTAATGCCACGTTAAAGAGCGTCGGGGACATGGGGTGTCCCAGCCGGAGTCCCTTCTGTACTCCAAATTTTCCTGATTTTACACCATTGATTCTCACCTGTATTCGTCAGCATCATTCTTATTAACTTGACCAAACTTTCTGGAACTTGCAATTCTTTCAGCGCTATTATTAGTTCAGTTCTAATGACACTGTTGTACGCTTGCTAGACATCGATGAATAAAGCATGAATCTGTAGTCCTTATTTACTCTTGGATTATTTTCGTGGTGAATAATGGTCGGTCACCGATCTCTGCTTTTTAAAATCCGCTTGGTATTCTCCTATTTCCTTGTCAACCATCTTCCTCGGCCTTTCATTTATTAATCGCGCCAGTATCTGATAGGTTACGTTTACTAAGGATATTGATCTATAGTTTGCGCACTCTTATTTATCCCCCTTCTTATACATATATTGGGATTATCAGGGCTTCGGTCCACTCTAGCGGCATTTCGCATGTAGTCCATATGGGCGACAAGAGTTCTAACATTTTCGTTTCCAGGATCTTTCCCCATGTGTTTTAACAGTTCCGCTTCAACTTCATCAGTTCCAAGGCTTTCGTTGTTTTTTAGCTTCTTTATTATTCTCCTAAGTTCCTCTCTCGTCGATTTATTGTCATCATTTACCGGTACCCTTATCTTTTTCCATCTGTTCTGCTGTTATTATGGTCATTATTTCCTGGTAGTGCTCCTTCCATCTCTGTGCTGTGCACTTCTCTTCAGCTATTATGTCTCCCTCCTTGTCTTTAAACGTCAGCTGTCTGGTCTGGTAATTCTTTTTACTGTTTTTAACTTTCTTGTAAAACATTCTCATATTCCTATTGCTAAATTTCTTCCATGTCCTGTATCATATTGTTAAATCAGTTTCTCTTCCTGCTCTTGTATAATTTCTTCACTTCCTTTCTTTTTTCCTTGAAGTTTTCTAGGTTTCACTCGGAGTTGTTGTTTAGCATTACCACACCACCTATACCACACCAAACATTTACAGAAAAAAATTCTTTGAAAATAGATAAACATGCATCCATTACGATTTCTCTTGTGCGTAATAGTGCGAGATATGCTTATGCCTATTCACTTCACCAGTGTTTGAGAATTTTGCCTCAATGGTAAAAAAATAGACAGTTTAAAAAATATCTATCCAAAAGAGGTTCAATCCGACAGAAATTAAAAATCGTAATCTTCTCTGTGCGTCATTATCATCCAGTTAGCGCGATAGTGATGAAATACACCTGCCAATCAAAGTTCTTCTAATAGCCAGATTTTCGCTTAGATGTCTTTGACTTACATGGGAATTCTCATTCACTGCCTCTAACACTGCTAGTTCATTTTCCACGTTCGTAATCGTTCTGGGTCTACATCTTCTGGAATTGACCAATTTATCTCCGTTTGTTAAAGAAGTTTCAAGGCGTCTATATACAAGGTGGTCCAAAATGTTCTTAACTTTTGTTTTCGCTGTAAAATCATAACTAGCTGTGGTAGAGTAATGGGAAATGTCTATAATGACAGTAGGACCTGGGAAATTCATTCACCATGCAGCGTTTGACGGAAGAGCAACGTGCTTTTTGTGTACGAGAGTATTACCTTAATAACAATTGTGCGACTGCTGTGCGCCGTAGATTCTGAAATAAATTTAATTTACACAATATCCAACAATGTCCAAGCATCCAGACGATCTAGTCATGGGTTAGCAAGTATGAGGAAACTGGTTCAACACTGAATAAACGCAGCTTCGGTCGTCGCAGGTCAGTAAGAACAAATGAATGCATTGAGACGGTGAGTGTCAGTGCGCGAAGAACCAAGTTTAACGACGCGAAAGCGCGCTGCTGCTTTAAATGTAACAAAATCATCCATTCTTCGCATCCTCCACAAGGATTTACATCTGCATCCATATAAAATACAATTGGTGCAAGAACTGAAGCCGACGGACTCCGCTAATAGGCTTTTTTTCGCCAACGAAATCATCAACCGGTTGCCAATAGAGGACATCCTGTTCTCTGATGAGGCACATTTCCACCTTAATGGCCATGTGAAGAATCAAAATTGTCGCTACTGGTGTGAAGAAAACCCAAGAAAGAAACATCAAAGATCAAGCATAGCCCGAAGGCCAAACTGGCTGCAATGTCAGCAGCCGGAATAATCGGCCCATTGTTTCTTGAAGACCTCGAAGGTCGTGCATTAACTGTCAATTCTCAGCGTTATGTCGACATGATTCGGACTTTTTTGGTTCCTGCTCTTCAAGAATTTGAAGGGTACAATTAGAAGACTTGGTTTCAGCAGGATGGAGCCACCAGCCATACATCTTACGCTTCCCGTCGTTCAAGCGCTATTTCCAGGAAAATTGATTTCACGAAGAAGGAACATTCAGTGGCCCCCCAGAAGTCCGGATCTGACTCCTTGGGATGTCTTCTTATGGAGATATCTCAAGAGTCAGGTCTATCGAAACCAACCTGCCACCCTGATCGAACTTAAGCAGAATATACGCCGAGAGATTAAAGCCATAACTGTTGACACTTGTCGCCGCGTCGTAACAAATTTTAGAGTTCGCGTCCAAGAGTGCCAGGAGGCAGACGGCGCACACCTCGACAACATAATCTTCAAAACATGAAATTCCCGTGTCTTTTGTATATTGTGAAATCAAATATGTGGAATTTGATAAAAATTTCATATTATTATTTCAATTGCAAACGTTAAGAACATTCTGGACCATTCTTGTTGAACGGCGCGTAATATATAAAATGCAGGCTGCAACCGCATCTCTACAATATCTACCAAAAATAAGCATAAATCCGTTTTCTTGTTGTTTCAAAACATTTTACTTAAGATTTAACTAATTGACAGCTGATAAATAGGCAACATTGCTCAATTTAATTAAGTCACAGATAGAGTGCGACAAATACTTTTAATGTGGGACAATTAGTATATCCACCCTGCTTAATATATTACTAAATTATGTTATGCAGCTTATTTAATTAAATAATTTTACTGTGTATGTGTAGCCATAATTAAATGTATATATTGGCTTTAGAAAACTTATAATTCTGGCTTAATATTTTTATGATTCGTCTCAACTAGATTAAATAGTCTTTGAGCTCAAGTTACCTACAGATTTTCATTCCGTTTTCTATTTTCATTTCGATTAAGGAGTTTGTCTAAAAGTTGTAATTGTACAAATGGTACCAGTCAACTGCCAACTTGAGGGAAGGTAAAGTGTTTCTTATTTTATTCCTGTGTACTGTTTGAATACCTATACCCGTATATAAGACACACTACACTGACTCAAGCAATCTAAAAATGTCAAGACGTTTCACTGTCTGGTAGAAAACAATTTATCACCGACGTCCTGTTGTTTTCTTAATTGTACTAAGGCTGTGGTGGAAGTTAAAAGTAGGGTGATATCAATTTTCATTGCTACGTTGCATTAAAAATATGAAACCACTCTAGAATGAGTTTTCCAACTACACTATAAACATAACCAATTAAATAAAATGGAAATACACCTTGGCCTCCCCTTGTCGAGACAGCTGAAAGGTGGCACATAATTTATAAGAGCTTTGCTTAGCTCGCAGAAACTTCTGATTTGAGAATACGAGTTAGGAAAGCAATCCAATCCGGCGATATTTGCTAACTTCATATAAAAAGTGCAATGAAACACGAAACACTCTATACATGGAAAGAATATCTGTGCCAGTTGAATGGGCAATGACAGAATCGGAACAAAAGGGCGACTCGGCAGGAAACGAACACCGCGTCAAGGGTGACTAGATCCCTCAAAGCAAATTGGATACTTTCAACAGATTTGGGAAGAACATGCTTTGTTTCCTGCTGCTCCTTCGGAAAACAAAATTTTAACTAAAGCTCAAATGAAATATTTAACGAGAAACCTTTCCGTTTGCAAAACGGTTATTTATCGCTTGAGCTTGGAAAATGAATTTGGAAACGTTCGCTGCAGCTGCTAGTGTTACTCACTTTTAAACGGGGGCAGAGGATAACATAACATAATTATGCTTAATTAATATTTTTGCTTTACACTATATTAAAATTATGATCTTGGTGCAATTATAAACCACTAAAATTTATTTAACCCTCAAATTATACATAAGAAACGAAATCAACTAAATTTTGCCCAAGAAAACAAGACAGTGGGTTTACTTTAGTATTTAATAAAATTACTTTGCAGTTATGACGGTAAAAATCAGTTTCTAGAATGATTTACTCATTAACAAACTATTAATCCATGAATATATAAACTACAATGTAAAGTGGTTGTTCTTCTAGACATTTACGTAAACATATGTTAGAAATGTTGACAACGCACTACAACTTAACAAATCGACCTCAAAACAAAATTATGCATTAACTTGTACATTTTTAAAAAGTGTAGTTGGATATCCATTTAGTCGTTTTTTGAATCTTTGATATAAAGAAATCGATTTTACAAATCCTTGTATTTCTGTTTCGTATGTTTTTATAGTAAAGAAAACTGTATGGTATGTGCAATGCACTTTGTTAGCATATTTACACTAGGTTCTACAGAATTCTCTATTTGATGAATTGTTGCTATTTTTTACGAATGGTAACAAAATATAACAGGGCATCTTAATGTTTATCAGAGCTAGTCAAATTGGAATTAAAAGGATTTACATATTGGTAACTATTTAATAATTTGTACAACGAATTGTTTGTATCTAAAATATATTTCAAATCAAATAAAACTGTAGTCTGAAATTAATTCCTAATAATAATAGAAATATAGTATAATTACTACAATATATCTTTATAGGAGTATTATTTTTATTTTCAATTATAATAAATGTTGCTTTTACTGTTTTAAACAATATCATATGCTAAAACTTTTGTAAATCATTATAAACAATTTGCTGCGCATTATTTAGATTTGTTCCTACAATGCGTTGGAAAATGATTAAAGTTGCCTCTTCATAGTGTTTTTTTTCTGATCTGCTTGCTACTTAATGTGCCCTTGACTAATTCCAATGGCGTGTATGTGTATATTACAAAAGTTAACCTAAACCTGAAAAAAGGCTCAAGATAATTACAGCATAAATGAGTAGGAAACACAGTTTTCATCAGATTTTTACTTACAACAATTGCTTACTTTAACAACAGATGCTGTAACTAGTCCATTGTGAGTACACGAAAGTAGTTGAGAGGTGTTAGATCAGGTGATCGCGCTGCTAGTCTTATCAACATTGCAATCCAAACCCAAATTTTAAGGAGATGCAATAAGGTTTTGGGAATTTACGTAGCCTCTAAGACGAAATCATCCTTAGAAAATTTCACATCTAAAATTTTAACATTATTTAGGCTGTGTCAAACAATGTCCAATATTGCCGACACTTTTGTTTGCTGAGAACAACTTATCAACGACCAACTCCTTGTATGGGTGATATGCAGTATTTTCTTGCAAGCTTTCTGTCACGTTTCGTATGAAAGTCCTATAATGTAAATGTTGAGTAACTCAGTTAAAAAGCAGCAGTTTGCTCATTACGAGACGAGCATCTTAATTATTTGTTGCTCTTAGACCTTCCTTTACAAACCCTGTATGTTTTGTACGTATAAAAATATTTATTGATGCCGATTAGCTTTTTATAATAGCTTTTCAATGAGTTATCGCAAGATGTATGTTACCATTTAATTTTTTTTGTTAAGGCAGTTGAAATGGGGAAAGTTACTTTATGAATCATAATGATTCCCCTCCATGTTGTAGAAACGATTTCTAGACATTTTAATACCTCTTGTACTTCCAAAGGTGTAACACCTACGATTGTAAATTAACACCTATATGTGGTCTCTCATTTTTAGAGCAAATGTCTGAACTGACATAAATAAGGTCTTCTATTTTACTTCAATGCGCAACAATTTATTTATTTTGACTCTATAAAATTATAATCCACTTATTACTTATTATAATTACATTACTTTATTACTATGTAGCCTAAAATTTTTAATACCTTTAGTAAACTAATGGAAGATGGTTCAGCAACTTAAGGTATGCGGAGAGCCTAAAACGTTTAATGCACCGTATCCCAACCGAAGGAGATACTTTCGGAGTAAAAATAAATACAACGAAAACCAAAACGATGGTAGTTATCAGAATACCAAACACACGAGTAAACATAAATATATACCATGAACCTATAGAACAAGTCGACAAATTTAAATACCTTGGCTGCTGGATAACCGAGGATCTAGACCCAGAGCTGAAAATACGAACAAGAATAGAGACAGCCAGAACCGGTACGCGACATATGGGCGCCGCCGATTGGGCGCTGCCGATTGGGCGCCGCCATTTGGCCGCCGCCTTTTGGGTGCCGTCGTTTGGGCGCTGGATTTTTGACCGCCGGCCGGTTGGGCGCCAGATCTTTGACCTCCAGCCTTTTGTGGCGTTTAAAGTTTATTATTATTTATAAACAAAATATTTGTTGTAAACAAAAAAGTACCTATACAAAAACAATTTAAATTACACAAATAAATTGGAAAAACCTTTAAATACCCATTATCATTGTATTACTAACCAAAAACATTCTTATCCAAGTTACTTTTAAAATATTACAGTACAACTTTTGGGCAGTTGCATATTGCAACACTTTACCGTATATTAATAAATTTAATTTATTATATTTCTTTCTTTGATTGAAAAATTAGCTTATAGATATGTATACAGTGTGTCTCCCCAAATACCAGACATAGAAAAATGATAATTGGTAAATTATGTTAAGATCAACTATAGCTATGAGTCACATATTCATTTTCATTGGACAAAACAAAAAATTGACAATAAAAATTAAATTTTCTCTGAAATAACTGTCATAGTAATTTATTTAAAATAATAACAGCAATCAGAAAGCAAAACAAACTCGATGAGCAAAATATCAAAGCCACTGTTTCATGTCTGACCAATCACGTTACTCTATACAGACACAACTATACATAGTTGATTGTAACATAATTTCCCAATGTTAATTTTTCTATGAGTGGTACTCGGCGAGACACACTCTATATATATTATCACAGGGTATTTTTTCTAGAGTTGAGAGATACGAGTTTATGGGGGTAAATATTAATCGTTTTATTATGTTGATTTTTATATTTATAGTTTTCTATAGTTTTCACGATTATTATTCCTAATTTAATTAGAATTCTATTCGGATGGGTTAGGCCGGCGCCCACATGTCCGGCGTCCACACGGCGGGCGCCCAAACGGCCGAGCGCCCAAACGGCCGGTGCCCAAATGTCCTGCTCCGGCCACAACAACCTTCCTGAAAATAAAAATCAGCTATGTAATAAGAGCCTCGCCATAGATGTAAGATACAGGTTTGTGAAATGCTAGAAGCATTCGAGATGTGGGTGTTCCGAAGAATGCATAGAATATCGTGGGTTGAACACATTACAAACAATGAAGTAATCAGACGCATGAACAGAGACAGAGAATTACTAAATACGATTAAAAAAGGAAAACCTCCTATCTCGGTCACATCAGAAGAACCACGAAAACCAACTACTAAAACTAATGATAGAAGGGAAAATAGAAAGAAAACGCGGTCCAGGTCGCAGAAAATGATCATGGCTGAAGAACATAAAAGACTGAACAGGCCTAAACACGCATACATTCATCAGAACAGCACAAGACTGAGAAGAATTCGCCACAATTGTTACCAACCTTCATTAAAGGGAGATAGTACCTAAAGAAGAAAAAGAATGGAAAATAATATTATAAAAATAACTCATAGAATATGTTATTGTAAATTTATGTAACTCTATACAAGATGTTGATGAATACGTGTTACAAATTGCAGTCCATTAAAAATAGACCAACTATTAATAAGAAACTCATAACCAGAAACGCACCATTTTCGGGCATTTCTTGTACGTCGTTTAATTAGGCCACACGTTTTTCCACATTGTCCCACCCGGCCCCATTTACTTGGCCTTCTTGCAAGAAGTATTGCTAGAATTGTTGGAAGAAGTACTATTGAGTTTTCGTCAACAGATGTGTTTGCAACATGAAGGTGCGCCAGCACACTTTTCGCCTGCTGTCCCAGACTACACCAACACAACAGCAAATATTTGGTGACGGTAACGGATTGGCCCAAAGGAATCTTATAAATTGGTAACACGTATTCATTAACACCCTGTGTAAGAATTATCATAAAGTATAGTTTAAGAATTAACACTACATCATTTTTGAGATAAAAATATTAGTACGAAATCGTTAAGACCTCAAATATTGGAAACACAGAACATCAAATTGAATATCACTGTATGCATTTTTTTATAATAATTTATTATCTACTAAAATAATTTAAGATATCTGATATTGCACATATAAACAATTCATTACATATATTTTTAAACATGAATTAGATGTAGGTTTACACTGTTTCGGCGGATCTTAATAAACTACATCGGCTTGCGATAACAAAATCAATCAATTACGCCATTACTTTTGTTAACCAATCCCAAATCCTACGTTTACGAAAAGCAAAAAACTTCAAGAAAATTGCCGAGGATTTTGACTTATACTACTTAAATAATTTTATTAAAAATGGAATAAAACTTCACTATTTATTTCAGGCAACACTGTGTAAGATTTTATTTTTTATTCTATTCTTTCATTTTGGTATACCGCAGGGTGTAATTAAGGGGCCACTATTTTTCCCTACAAGAAGTGTGCGAAGTTTTACAAAATGCGTCCACCAATTATCTCTCGGCCTGGTGAAGGTGAAGAAAGCGGAACTGAAACTAGGTTGTAAGACAAATCGTCTTAAGCAAGAAATTCCTGCGGGAGCAAAACTTTAACCAAGTTAGCAACAATTGGAGAAATGAGTACGGCACCCGGTTGGTCTAAGTCGACGACAGGAGACGCTTTATGCGGCACCGTTATCATGCAAGGTCATTGTGAGGGGGTCTTATCAATGACAACTGCCCCACCGAGGCGATAACAGCTAACGAGCTTCCTGCTATCTGTGCTGAGGAGCGGCAGCGAGGCCGAACTGATAAGCAAAAGCGCCGCACTTATTATGGACCGACTTTTCTTTGTGAACTGCACCGCAGCTCGTAATACGATATTGTGTTATTATCTAGCATTATGTACGCAATTCCTGACTTATTACAGGGAATAAATTATGAGCACATCGTGAAACCTGGAATCTCTCTTATTATTATCCTTTATATTATCCTTATTCCTTTATGATGTGATACAATATTAAAGCAGTTTTATATGTAATGGGTTTAATAAACGTTACGGCGGCGCACTTCCTTCCAGTTGGGTCACATTTTGTTAATTAAACTAGGGAAGCATTATTTGATAAAGTTACTAATGCGGATACTTTCGCAGATTTTAGATCGTATTATTGCTAAATGGCTGCCATAAACGATACATTCAAGTAATTAAAACTTTGTGCATTTGCATGCGACATACTATCTAACACACAAACTGAAGATTTATTAAAAATACAATTACTTAACGGTGCTAATTCACAGTGTACTTTTTAAATCTGAATCAGGTAAAATCTGCAGAACGGAATTTCAGTACGGCGCCGGAAACTATCATTTATTATTCTTGAATTAACATAGTGTTTGGTAATAACGTCACGCACTAAGGGTCCTTAGGGATAACTAAAGGATATAGACCGAAGGACACTCCTTTGACTAACCTAACGGCAATTATTTAATAAACTCGAGCCATATTCAGACACGGTTTATTAGATTTAGAACTATCGCAGAAGTAGAACAAAATCTGATCGAAAAATTGCCTCTACGTTTCCTTTTGTCCTTCCGGATTACAAAAGACGTTCCTGATTGTATGTAACAGTTCAACCATTATCTGATTTAAGATTCTTGTACTAATGATGTAACTTCACTGGCTTTAATAAAGCCGAATCAATTTTTTGCTTTATAGTAAATATTGAATTTTTAAATTGGCATCCGTGGGTGTTTGTTAATACGTTTACGAGTACGCTAGCATTTTTTCATATTAGTGCAACGACAAAATCATACCAATATTAAAGTTTAAAATTAGTTTTGAATACACACAATGCCTAACAAAATTCATGCACCTGCTAAAGCAATTGTTTTCTGGAACAAACATGATGTAGGATATTTTAAAAGCAGCACAACATGTTGCTTTTGTTAGAAAATCTCAAAATGGTTCACCACTCAAGAAGAAGTTTTTTGAACGAGTTCAGATCAGGAAGTCCTGGTTATACCCTTAAATCGATGCCTATTTAAATTTCAGCAGGTACAGTACAACACGGTTGTAATGCGATATTCGAAGCTGCTCGTTATATCCGGTAAGCTTAGTATCTGGGAGACAGAAAGTTACACTGAAAATATTAATAAGCACAACTAATTTCTTTATGCTTCGGCAGCAATATTATCGGTTGATCAAATAAAACATATTGGCTGTAGGAAGCAGTACACTGGCATTCTTAACAAATTTGTTACTAATTTTTATTTTGTTGTTGCAAATATGATTTTACTGTACTAAGTAAATACGTTTACTCCGTAAGCTAATATATTTGTTTTAAAATATACGGGGTGTTTTCTTAGAAATAAAAAGCTAATATTCATATAAATTTTCTTTCAAGTGAAATAGTCCATATATATTTATAAATGTTTAAAAATATCATATATTTCATTTGATCATACCAAACCAAAGAAACATAAACCACAAAAGGGAACCCAATTGCGGGTGGGTTTCTAAAGACAATATTCATTCAATTGCGAATATTTATTTAAATTACATAACAATATATTTATCAGCATTGCACCTATTAGGAGTCGTTTATTTATGGCCTACATACTCGTAGATACAATAAGCTTAGTGAAAACAAATCAAAATTTAAATTTTAGAAGCAGTTCGTCGAGTGTCGACCATAAAACCTTACCTACAACACTCGAGCAATTGTAGTGAAGAGTTGGCATCAAACGTATTTTAACTCTGCACTTATACCTCCGTTGCCATGGTGACGCCTATGTGACAATCTAGGATTGGTTCGCAGTGCAACGCGCAAATGAAGAGTTGACTCGCAACCAACCGCAGAACTTCATATTGGGGGTTTTTATTTTATTCGTGCGTTTATGAATTATAGTTAATTGGTAACTATTACTATTGTTGGTGTTGTGCGTTTGTACTCGTATCGTGTGTACTTCTGTTTTGGAAAGTTTACTTTTATACGTAGACAATTACCCGAAGAACTATGAATCCTATTTATGACATAGTGTGCAGCTTGTTAGAGACGCCATTCAGGCATTGCAAAAAAGATGATAAAAAAGATGTTTTAAATCAAGGGCTATCTACAGTAGGTTTGACAATTTCCGCGAAAAAAGACTTAAGAGATAGTGGAAAATCATATAATCTTAAGTTAAAAAGTAAAACTTCTTTGTTCACCGAATTCAAATGGTTATGTAGCTGCCCAATACTACAAAAATGATTTTAAAGGCCTTGCTTGCTCTTCTGTACAAAACAGTGTCTGGAACAGGGAGGGATTTGCAGATCTGTTAAATATTACAAGGGTGTTACATAAACATGCTGACTCTAAAGATCATTTAATATGTGCATTGAAGTTAAAGAATTTTGAGAAAAATCAAAACACCATCCGCGATGCTTTAAAAGAAAACGCGAGACCTTTTAAAGCACAATTTAATGAAAATGTTAGATTAAATACAGTTTTGTATTTAAGCAAGCAAGAATTAGCGTTTCGCGGACACGACGAAAGCAGTGACTCAGCAAAATTTTTCTATTTGTTATTGTTAGTGTTATTATAATAGCACTTCACCTATTTTTTTACCCGCGAGCTGCCACTGCCACACACATTTAAATATTACTTTACCAAGATACGAAAATATAGCTCGATCTAGAGCAAACTATATTTTTAACAAATCCAGCGGCGATTGGATTATTTTTTGATCACCCTGTAAAGGAGAATTAAACAGCAATATGTAAACAAACTTGCCAAATTCCGTCAGCAGTCTGATATTTTACCACCAGTATATGTTTAAGTAAATTGTCTACTGCAATTGTGTTAATTATTGCTGTTTCTTTAATTTCAAATGCATGATAATCAGAATACAGTAAACTACTTTTTACTTTCCCATACCTTATAGGTATAGGGTATTACTTTCCCATACCTTATAGGTATAGGGTAAGTATTGAAATCATGAAAATTTTCGAAATCGAGATTTTAACGGATATATCCGTTTTGGGTCTCTAGGAACCCAAAAAGTGGTTTTTAAAAAATGTCTGTCTGTGGGTGGCTACGTACGTATGTACGTACGTATGTACGTATGTGACGCTCCTACAGCCGAAAGTATTGCTCCGATTTTGATGCGCTTTGGAGTGCGGGGGTGTATCGAAAATTCATCGAAAAAATAAGCTTTTCAAAAAAATCCGAAACCGGAAGCGGAAGTTACGCATGTTTTTTTGGTATCACTTTTTTCGTGATTACAATTTTGAAACTTTTATCGCGGATAACGATAGAGGGTCATAAGACAAATCTGTTAGTTTTTGCCGAACTCGCTAGCTTTAAACTGAAGGGCGCTATGATTTTTTGAAATTTTTGAGTTTAACGCCCAATTACTCGAAAACGGATAAATCGATTCAAATGATTTTTATTTTCTGAATAGTATATGAAGGGTAAAATGAGGTGATATAAAAAGTTTTTTGAAAAATTATAAGGGGCCTAAATTACGAATTTTCAAAATTTTGGAAATTTTCAAAAATTATTTCTCAAAAACTGCTCCAAGGAATTTTTTTAAATTTCATATGTCGATAGACCTCGCAAGGGGCTATCGATATGTTTTTTTTGAAGAACTCCGTAATTTTCCTGTGGCGCCCTCTACGAAGCTTGGAAGTTTGAAACTTCAAACTCCTTTAATTAATAAACGTAAAAAGATAGGAAGCTGGGGTTTTCACTGAATCGCTCAATACGTAATGGAGCATATGAATATGCAAAGAAATATTACACTCGTGGATATATGTAAGCGCACCGGCCCCTCCCCCCTCTTTTTTAGAAAAATATTTTTTTTATTCTAACGGTTGTTATTTGTTTGCGTCAAAGAATCTTTTTCCGCGAAAATAAAAAAATCGATTTTTTTATGCCCTACAAAATATAATTTCCAGGGACTTAGAAAATTTTACCTCGGTAGCAATGGCGATCGGTACTGTTAGACCGCGCGACGTATATAGTAGAGAATGAAGTATGCCTGGTTGCATATTAAAAGGAAATTAAGGGGCACCGCAGATATTTGGCGGGACTTCTTACAAGCCTTGCAAGTCTATTCGTTACGAGGCAAGGTTTTAGGATAGCA